>NW_020769512.1:394700-429812 GCF_900518735.1 Pseudonaja textilis | reverse complement strand
AAGAAAGAAAGAAAGAAAGAAAGAAAGAAAGAAAGAAAGAAAGAAAGGTATTTTTTTCAGATTCCAGTTCCGATTATCGTTTATTTGTGCATTTCACTTGAGAGATGGAGAAAGATGGAGACCCACATTCCACTGCAATGGAAAATTTCTATGGAAGAATTTGAAAATGAAATAACAAGGGTTAGTTAGGACTTTCCTGCTTGATGCATACTAAAGTGGTGGAACAGTCTGCTGGATTTTGATTGCTTTGTTTCAAAAGGGATAGCAAACTCAGAAAATTGGTGAAGCATCTTTAAGTAGGAATACTAAAGGGATTTTTCAAAAAGGAGTTCCAGCGTGATTTAAAACATTAGTCAAATAGTGAAAAAAATAGGATAAAAATTAGAGTGAAAATGATGGGTGAGGTGTTTTCCTCCTTAGTAAATCAAGTTCACAGCTGTTAAATGCAAATGATTAGCGGAGAAATAAGCAAGATAAAACAGAATCCCCGTGCCTCACACAGTACCTTGGAGCTCTCTGAGCTTGGTTGTTTTCTTTCAGATGCTTCGTTACCCAAACTAGGTAACATCATCAGTGCTAGTCACTATCCATAATAAGCCATCATCAATCACTAGCACTATGATGATGATGCTACCCAGTTTGGGTAATGAAACATCTGCAAGAAAATCACCAAGCTTAGAGAACACCAAAGACCACTCATTTCAACTCCAAGCTACAAATATTCTCCTTTACTGATCACACAGAACCTTCTGAGGCAGTGGAACTCACAGCTACTGGACATGCAATAGCTAGGATTTTTAAAAAGATAAAAAGATAAAGGAGTCCCTGCAGATTTTACTCTGTTAGTCATTGCTGATTATAGGGGGCAGTGCTTATCTCCATTTCAAAGCCATTGAGCTAGCACTTTCTGTGGCCATGTGACCAGTATGACATCATGGAAAGCTGTTACCTTCCCACCATAGTGGTACCTACTTATCTACTCACATTTGCATACTTTCAAAGGAGTTGGGGCTGAGGACAGGAGATCATCCTGTCTCGTGATGCTCTGGTCTTGAATCTGGGCTGCCAACTTTCCTGCCAACAATATGACAAGCCTAGTGTCTTAACTGCTAAGCCACCAGACCACTCCTAAAAAGCAAAAAGTATGGAGGAAAATTTTTATGGAGATTCTCAGTCATTCAGGTCATAGTTGTCCCAAAGGTGCTTTTTCAAGGGGCAACTGGACTTTCTGGCTTTTCTTTGGAGATGTTTCACTTCTTCTTGGATAAGAAGCAAAATGCCTTCAAAGAAAAACCGGAATGTCCAACTGTCTCTTTAAAAAGCACCTTTGGTATGGAGGCAAAATTCAAGAAGTAACCAGAGATCACCCATTTGGATAAGGAAGCCAATATGAGAGGTAGCAGCAATCAGAAAAGCAAAGACAACAAGAAAGAAATATGGCCAACATGTTCCAGAGATTAGATCTTGTGAGACCAGTAATTTCAAGTCCACTTCTGGCTCATTGCAACTAGGGGAGCTGTGTTGGCACAGTGATTAGAATGCAGTATTGCAGGTTAATTCTTCTCACTTCCCAGAGTTCAATCCTGATCAATTCATGGTTGTCTCAACCTTCCATCCTTCCGGTAAAATGGGGACCCAGATTTTGGAGGGCTATATGCTGACTCTGTAAACCACTTAAGAGAGAGCTGTAAAGCACTATGAAGTGGTATATAAGTCTAAGTGCTATTGCTATTGCTAGTAAGCAGCACGCTGAACAAAATTAAGTTTTGGTGGTGGGGTGTAAGCATACTCAATCTGTTCACCTCTCAAGTTCTCCATGCCTTCCTTCTTAACAGGGAGCTGAATGCAACCACCAATGATTGCCGCCTCACATCAGGAAACAGCACCCTCTTGAGCTCCTCAACCTCCAGTGTGACTGGCATTGTGTTCCTCCTCCTGGCTGCCCTGATTGGGCTACCTGGGAACTTCTTTGTCATTTGGAGCATCCTTTGGAAAATGAAGCCAAGTCATCGCTCAGTCACCTGCCTTCTGGTCCTAAACTTGGCAGTGGCAGATGGGGTGGTTCTTCTCCTGACACCCTTCTTCGTCCTCTTCCTTATCTTCAAGAACTGGCTGTTTGGCGTGGCCATTTGCAAAGGGGTGTACTACCTGTGTTGCATCAACATGTTTGCTAGCATCTTCATCATCACCCTCATGAGTGCAGATCGCTGCTTGGCAGTCAACCAGCCATATTATTCCCAAGCCATCCGGAAGAAGAATCTGGTAGTCAAGATCTTGGTAGGGATTTGGACGGGGGCCATTTTATTGTCTCTGCCAGCTTTCTTCTTCCGTCAAGTCTTGCAGGAGCCCTCACAAAAACATTTCATTTGTGAGCCTTGTCACTCCAGGAAGAGCCTGACCATCTTCCACTTCACCATGGAGACAGTGGTAGCCTTTGTGATTCCATTCACCATTATTGTTGGCTGCTATTCTGCCATTCTTGTCCGCCTCAGAGGGGTACGGAAGAGAAAAGGGGCTCGGACTGAGAAACTGATCGTGGCCATTGTGATCTGTTTTGCTGTCCTATGGATGCCTTACCACATCATCAACATGATCCAGGTGGCTTCCAATCTAACCTCAGGGAAAATGGCGGACAGACTGGGACAGGCCTGGAAGAGTGGGCGAGCAGGAGCCACAGCCTTAGCCTTCTTGAGTAGCAGTATTAACCCTGTGCTCTACGTCTTTGCCGCTGGGAATCTCATTAAGACTTCAGGTGCCAATTTCATTGCTCAGTTCTTCGAGGGAGCATCTGAGGGGCTCGGACGGAGGTCTCAGTCTCAGAAAAACTTGGACAAAGACTTAATACCAGCAATTGGAGCATCTGTGAACCTGGACCAACAGTTATTGGGAAACTGTGATAAGGTCGACAAGGACATAGATTGTAGGCTGACCGATGGCACAACACGTAACATTTCCTAAACTGAGTCACTACACAAGAAATTCCAACACTGCCTTAGGTAGGAACTAGTCAACACTGACTGGGTAGTTCTTCAATATTTCATGCAGAGGTCCTAAAGTCTTAAGTAAAGAGTTGAAGCTAGGGTTATTTGCCTGCAAAATATGAATCCCAGTTCTGCTCCTTGCCTGCTCTTCATGCAAAACTGAGATTCAAAGAAAAGTGTCATTAACATTTCTACACTACATGACATGCACAAGTAGTTTTCCCCCTCTCATCCGCCTTTCTCCTTTGTACCTAGTGTTGGAAGAAATATCCTTCTGGGTTCAGTTCCAAGTGGGAAGAAAGTCACTGGAATCATGGAAGTTGTTTCGAAAGAAGGTTTATTGATTAACAGGATCACATGCTTTGGAGATCTTGGGTGAAGAAAAGGGGAAGGGATCCTGGGTTTTATACCCTCTCTGGGCTTTGAACTTTCTGGGACACAGGAAGAGTATCCTGATTGGTTGCTATCAGAGGTCATAGCTAGTTTTATAGGCTGTCTGTATGCTAAGTTTGGTTGAAACTTGGTGGGTGATGTAATGAAGAGTAATTAAATGGCTCTGCCTGAAGAAGGTAGAACTTTGTTATGTAGAATAGACTGGCCCAGGCCTTAATGGCCCATTAACAAAGGTGGGAGGGGGGCGAGTTTCTGCCTCCCTTTTAGAGGAAATATTCTGCCCTTTTAATATTTCCTAAAATATTTCATTTTTCTAGGAGAGGGGTGGGCTTTAACTTCCTACACTAGGTTAATGGAAGTATTGTTTATTTCTTTGTTTCCTTTTTTTTTTATGACTTGAATCATCTCTTCTTGCCACATCCATTTGAAGAAATGCAATACATTAATTTCAGAACTTTTTTTTTTATAGCTAGGCTTTAGGCTTGACTCTTGTGAAAAGAGCAAAGATCTATGGTTGATTTTCAGCATGTATAGAGTGCTTATCTGTTAGTAAATAAATCGTTCATGAATGGTTGGATGCCAGAAGCCTCCTCTCTGCCTCCCTTCCTCCTTCCCTCCCTCTCTCTCTCTCTCCTAAAAAATTACATACAGTTTTTTGCAGGAAATATTTGGATGAGAAAAAATAAATATAATTTCTCAAATATCTTAAAATTAAAAGCAAAGCAAAAAAGGAAAAAATGACAGAAGCTATTTGAATAAACTGATACACACACAAGCATATAAACATGGACTTGGGTGTATGGGTTTGTATTATGTTTTCACCATGGTAAATATTCCATGGAATATTTGCAATCATCATGGAATATTTGCAATCTGACTTCTCATAAACTAAACGGAATCAGGAGAATTTCTGCAGTAAATTCTTTCATTATCTGCTTTCAGGCATAATTCCTCCAACATATTTTCTAAAAGCAGAGAAAGGCATTTGGTCTTTTTTAAGATAAAATGAGGAGGAGGAAGTGGAAGAAGAAGAGGAGGAGGAAAAGGAGGATAAAACCAAAAATGTTTTTTACTTCTTTTTTATTTCAAACGACCTCTCTCTTTGTGCTACAGCAGCCATTAGGAATGCAGGAATTGAGTTTGAAAAACCCCAGTGCACAAGTACATAAGCCAACAATATTTATCTTGGGTTGTTTACAATAATAAACTGGTTATTATATACAAATGATTGTCTGCATTCCATTTATATTCTTGTGTCCTTTTAATGACAAGCCAGTGGGAAAATTCCGATAACTGAAATTTAGCATGCCTATCTGTGACAAATATTTCTTGCACAGTAAGGAGGTCGACATTTTTTTTTAAAAAAAGTATTCAACCCCTTTTTATGGGAAATACTTTTTAAAAAAAGTATTCAACCCATTTTTATTTGTCCAAAATACCTGTTAAAAATAGGCCTAGACAAAGCAAGATCTCTTCCTTATTTGGGGGTTTCATTCTATCTATTAATCCTATCTGCCTAGCAAGATAAGATGGACCCGTTGCTTTCGTGGGAGACAATAACTTGATCCTCAACACCAATAAGACCAAGGAGCTTATAGTGGACTATAGAAGGAATAGATCAACCAACCAGCCCTGCTTATCAATGAAGAACAAGTGGAGCAAGTGGAAAGTTTTAAGTTTCTGGGTGTTACCAGAAAAGAGGATCTGACCTGCAGCACTGGTCAAAAGGGCTCAGCAGAGATTATACTACCTGAGACTTATCAGGAAACAACAACTGAATGAGAAACTGCTGGTGACCTTCTACCACTGCACCATAGAGACTATTGTAACTTACTGCACCTCTGTATGGTTTGCCAATTACACAGTGGACAGCACTCGAGAGGGTTAACATCAATGCCCAAAGGATCATGGGTTGCCCTCTCCCCTCTTTGGAAGAGCCTTATAGCTCCTGCTGCCTTAAGAAAGTTCAAAACATTCTCAAAGATCCATCTCATCTTGGGCACCCTTTTTTTTAAAAACTATTACCATCTGGCAGACGGTACAGGAAAATAAAAACAAGGACAAATAGGCTGAAAAACAACTTCTATCCCAGGGCAGTAACTCTATGAATTCTCCTGTATAGTGCAATATTAATGCAATTTCAGGGGTTTTCAATTCAATTGTATAGAATGGAAGGATATGTGTCTATGTTTTATTTTTATAGTTATAACATGCACTGAAGATGGCATTTAATTTCGTTGTACGAGATGCAATAACAATGTTTAGTTATATCCAGTTTCAGTTTGACATCTTTTCTGTGTGGTATTTTCTGTAATTCTTTTTCAAGTCTTTTATATTCATCATCCAAGGCTTTAAGAGTTTGCCTTTTCCTAATATTCTTTTTTCTTGTATAGTCTATTATCAAGCCTCTAGCATAAGCCTTCATTGTGTCCCAAACATTCTGTATTGAAGTGTCTTCTTTTCTATTCTCTTTAAAGAAAAAGGGCAATTCTTTCTCCATCCATTGTATAAATTCCTTATCCTTTAAAATAGTATTATTTAATGTCCATCTCGATCTTTTCCTTTGTCCCTTCCATTTAATTGTCAATGGGTTGTGGTCAGCCCGAGTACTTGTTTCAATATTTACTTCTTGAATACTAGACATTAAATCTGTTGAGATCCAAATCATATCCAGTCTGGACCATGATAGATGCCTATTTGAATAAAACATAAATTGCTTAAGTTTATTATTTCTTTCTCTCCATATGTCTTTTAAAGTTAATTCATCTATCATTTTAAAAAAGGATTTAGGAAGAGTTTTTCTATTACGTTTTACTGCTGTTGCAATATAATCAAGTTTATTATCCACAATTCCATTAAAGTCTCCCATCATAATTATATTAGCATAATCCAGTTCAGCCATCTTAGTATGTAGTTTTTTATAGAATTCTTCCTGTTTATCATTCGGAGCATAAATTGCAGTCAAAAGTATCTTTCTATTATTGTCCATTATTTCTACCATTAATATTCTCCCATCATCATCTGTATAAATCATTTTTGCTGGGATGGCCTCTTTAATATATAAGACCACCCCTCTTTTCTTAGATTGGGTCAAAGAGGTAAACAATTTCCCTAATTTTGGTTGTGATAACAATTGTTCATGTTGCTTTTTAATATGAACTTCTTGTAAGCAAATTATGTCAAACTTTAGTTTCATTAATTTATGGAAAATCTTCCTTCTCTTAGCAGCTGAATTCAGTCCATTTATATTCATTGTAATCAGTTTTTTCTCTTCCATGATTATGTTTTATATTTAGATTTAACCACTCTCGTGGGTCTTGCTTCACGTTGATCTTTAATATCCACTTGTCCACCTACTGCACCTTCTTCTTTTCCAATCTCCATTTGTTCCTCTTGGGATTCAATTGGTGGAACCTCCTTTCCTGCCCCTCCTTCTCTCCCTCCAAAAACTTCTGCATAAAACAGTTCTGCTTTCTCAATTGAATCAATTCTATGTCTCTGTTCCTGCCACGTAAACATCAATCCTTCTGGGATCAACCATCTGTAAGACACCTCTTTTTCCAATAACCTTTTGGTCAGGAATCGATATTCTCTTCTCATCTCTCTCACTCTTCTAGGTATTTGTTTTAAAACCAAAATTTCTTTACCTTTGTATTTCAATGTCTTCTCTCTTGCCACTTGTAATACTTGTGTCTTCATAGATTTTTTAGTAAATCTAATATGAACTTCTCTGGGTAGGTTATTTCTCATCGCATATCTTGTAAAAACTCGATATATCTCATCTATTCCATCCATCATCTTCTCTTCTGTTATCTCCAGCGCATCCGCCAAAATTCCTACCATTATCGCAGCCAGATCTTGTCCTTTTTCTTCTTCTATATTTTGAAATCTGAGATAAAATTCTGATCTATCCAACTCCCACTTCAACATCTCACTTTTTTCTTGTTCAATCACTGTTAATCTATTATCAATATTTCCAATCTTCTCCTCTCTTTGTTTGCCCCCCTCTTCAACTTTTTGAAGTCTCTCCTCATATTTTCCCATCATCTGTTGGATACTTTCCACTTTTTCCTCCATCCTACCTGTTCTTTGTTCAATAGTATCTATTTTTACCTTAAGATCTTGAATTCCTTGCATAATCATCTGAAAGGATACTCTTTCTTGTTCTTTTTCTTTATCTTGCTTTAACAATGTCTGAATTGAGCGCTGTCCAGATGGTGGGGAGGCAGAAGCAGACATAGAGGCACCCGAAGATATAAATTTCTTACTCATTTTAGGTGGTTCCAGCTCTTCAAATTCTTTCAAATTTTAATCCAAAAAAAAAAGTATGAAGTTATAATCCAAGATAAAAGGGCCAACAATAAAAAAGCCAATAATGAGAGAAAAAGAAGAAAAATTCTTCCTGACCTTAATCCAATTAAGAAAAATAATCCATAAAAGAGAGTAAAAATAAGAGTAAAAACCCAGTGATAATAATAATGAACAAGACAAAGCCAAAAAAGAAAAAGGAAAAAAGAAAAAGAGAAAAAAAAAACAAAGCAAAAACCAAGAAAAATAAATTTCTTCAAATTCCACACCTTAGTCCAGCAAAAAAAAAAAAAAAAAAGAAAAAAACCTCAATTGAAAAAGGAAAAAGAAATAGTCCACTGATGTACATTTAAAAAAAAAAAACAGGATCCAAATAGAAAGGAGAAAAAATAAAGCAAAATAAATCAGAATGGAATAAAAATAAAGAAAAAAATTCAGAGGCTTCCCTTTGCAAATAAATCAAACTTAAAAATAAAGACCTTGATGTTAGTGGAGGGGGTGGAGGAACTAAAAAAAAAAAGAATTAAAAAAAAAGAATAAGCAACAATACACTGCACTCTATTTAATTGTCCAAGGCTCTAATTATAACTCCCTTCTCTTTCCCACAAGCTTCAAAGCTAAGCCATAAATATCCAGAAAGACACCTGTAATAATATTCAACAAAGTGCTTTCCTCTATCTTATCAGAGGGTGTCCTTGAGAAGAAGAGTTTGTTTTTTCCAGTTCAAGTAAAATATTTCCGAGCCTCTAGTTGGCAGTGTTACAAAGTTTCTTAGTTCTCACTTTCCCCCCTCCTCTCTGAAGAGCATAAAAAAAAAAAGGGAAAAGGGAAAAGCCGATATGGAATACACAAAAGCAAAAAAAAACAAAATCAAAGGGAACCTCTAGCCTAAAAATGAAAAATCCAGAAGAAGAGTAAAACATATAAATATAAAAAGAAACAGTCCAGTTATCCAGTAAATAACAATAAAGTCCGGAAGCAAAGAAAAAAAAAAGTAAATGGATTCTCTCTTTGACGTTTCCCTTAAAAAAACGCCGCTTAGTCAGTTTTGTCAAAAGAAAAAAAAAATCACACAGGTTTCTTCAAGTAGTCAGAGTGAACTTTCAAGGCTCAAAAAGTTAAATAAAGAAAAAAAAAGTTCTCACCCAACCGACGAACTCTTTCTCAAACTCATTCTATCTGGAGCCGCCCCGGCTTCAGCAGCATGGGGGCTGCCTCTCCGCCGCTGGCAAGAAGAGCTTCACCCGGGCTCTCCAGGGATTTTGCGGTATCCCCGGAGTCTTCAGGGTACGCTCTTCACGATGGCTACCCCTACGGGACAGCGTAGGTCCGTTGGACCGGCCGGTAGCGGAGATATCGGCTGCAATCGAGGAGCTCGATTGCAGACCATATCGCCACGGCGCAGGCTTAATAGAGAAGAAGAACTGGCACAGAAAATTAGGAATGCTAAACAGAATTATTTCGAGGATGCAAATAAGCCAGGTAGATGGCTAGCATACAAACTGAGAAAGGAGAAAGAATCGAGGAAAATACTGCAGTTAATAGATGACCAAGGTAAAACTTGTCATGGCAGCAAAGAGAAAAAAGAAATTATTTATGATTTTTATAAACATTTGTATAAGAAAGAAGATATTGATGAGGAGAAAGTTAAACAATACCTGCAGAATGTAAATCTACCTAAGATACCTAAAGAGATTGAAGAAATGCTAGAAAGCAATATAACAATGATGGAGTTAAGTCAAGCACTTAAGAAACAAAATAATGGAAAGGCACCAGGTCCAGATGGATTTCCTGTAGAATTTTATAAAACCTTTCAAGAATTATTGTGTATTCCACTGTTAGAAGTTATGAATGAAGTTATGGTAAAAAAGATAATTCCTAAAACATGGTCAGAGGCTTATATTACACTTATTCCAAAAGAGGAGGCGGATCTACTTCAAATCAAGAATTATAGACCGATTTCCTTATTAAACGCAGATTATAAAATTTTTGCTTCAATATTAGCAGAAAGACTTAAAAAGTATTTGAATAACTTTATTCACCCAGATCAAAATGGGTTTCTGCCAAAGCGACAAATTCGAGATAATATGAGAGTAATTTTGGACACCTTGGAATATTATGAGGCACACCCTGAAAAGCAAATGGCTTTGATATTTTTAGATGCTCAAAAGGCATTTGATAATGTAAATTGGAGGTTTATGGTACTTTTAATGGAACAGATGGGCTTTGCTAGAAGATTTATTCAAGCAATAGAAGCAATTTATAGTGAACAAACAGCTAAGGTAATGATGGAGGGAGAATTTACAGATTCTATTAATATAAGAAAAGGTACAAGACAAGGTTGTCCTCTTTCGCCTTTGTTATTTGTATTGACTTTGGAAGTGTTGAATAGAAATATCAGAGAAGATAAAACTATAAAAGGAATGAAAATCAAAAAGGAAGAATTCAAACTACAAGCCTTTGCAGATGACCTAGTCTTCATCCTGGAAGATCCTATAGAAACAGCCTCGAAGCTGTTGGAAAAGATAGAGGCCTATGGGGAGGTGGCTGGTTTGAAAATAAATAAAGATAAAACAAAGATTTTGTCAAAGAATATGTTGCTGAAACAAAGAGAAGAGCTGGCAGAACTGTTAAAAATTCAAGTTACAAACAAGGTTAAGTATTTGGGGATATACTTGACGTCAAGATGTAGTACATTGAAGGAGAACAATTATATTAAACTTAAACAACAGA
This sequence comes from Pseudonaja textilis, assembly GCF_900518735.1. The sequence goes on along the minus strand of NW_020769512.1, from coordinate 419,397 downwards.
TAGCCCAAGATTTGAAAAAATGGGAAAACTTACAATTGTCATTAATAGGAAGGATTTCAACAATTAAGATGAACATTTTACCCAGAATCTTATTTTTGTTTCAAACAATACCAATTAGGCTTGGAAAAGAATACTTTGAGGATTTAAATAAAATTGTTTTGAAGTATATATGGCAAGGCAAGAAAGCAAGAATAAAGTTAAAGCTTTTACAGGATGCTAGATTTAGAGGAGGGTTTGGTCTGCCTAATTGGGAGTTGTACTATCAAGCTGCAAATTTGACGTGGGTTAAAGAATGGATAACATTAAGGAAAACCAGATTGTTGACATTAGAAGGTCATGACTTGCTGTTGGGCTGGCATGCTTTTCTATGGTACAAGGGAACCAAAACACAGGGCTATTTTAGAAGACATTATATACGGGAGTCTCTGTGGTTAAATTGGGAGAAGACAAAAAAACAGTGTTATTTGAAAATTCCAGTTTGGTTATCGACGATAGAAGCGTTCTCTTATCCTATAATTTATAAAAAGGAACAAACAGTTAGCTATGGGGAATTACTAGATGAAAAGGGTGAACTTAAATCAATGCAAAAACTAGAAGAACAAGGTATACAGATGAATTGGTTTTCATATCTGCAAATACATTCAAAGTACTATGAGGATTCCAAAGCAGAGGGATTTTATGATAAGCAAACTGATTTAGATAAGATTTTGATGGGTACTGATGAAAAGGTGATTAAAAAGCTGTATGGTTATTTATTGGAAATTAAGCTGGAGGAAGAACAAGTTAAAGAATCTATGATTGCATGGGGGAGGAATTTTGGATATGGGATTGATTTAGAGAAATGGCAGAATTTATGGTTGCAAAATTATAAAATGACAATGTCTACAGCCTATAAAGAAAATTTGTATAAGATGTTTTACAGGTGGCATTTTCCCCCGACAAGGATAGCAAGAATGTTCAAGAACAAATCTGAAAAATGCTGGAAGTGTCATCAGAAACCTGGTTCATACTACCATATGTGGTGGACTTGTGAGGATGCTAGAAAATATTGGACTAAAATCCACATGTGGTTGGAAAAAATGACAAAGAAGCATATAGACTTGAAACCGGAGTTTTTTTTATTGGGAATCCTACCAGATACATATAGTAAAGAGTTGAAATATTTGATTGTAAATGTATTGACTGCTGCTAGGATTGTATTTGCAAAAAATTGGAAAAATGAGAAAATTCCATTGCAAGAAGAAGTTGTAAAGAAAATATTGGAATGTGCTGAGATGAGTAGATTGACTTTTGAAATTAGAGAGCAAGAAGATAAACAATTTTATATAGTTTGGGATCTCTTCTATCAATGGTTGAATGATGAAATACTAAAATATAAAGGTTAGACAATAAGAAATAATATTGATTTTATTTTTCTTTTCTTCTTATTGGTGTTTGATATTATATTTATATAATAGTTTTCTGTTTCTTTCTTTTTTCTTTCCTATTTAGGAGAGAATTGGCATGATTATAAGACTTGTTTTAGAATAAATTATTTAAAATATAGTTATCTCATAAAGGCATGATCGAATAAAAGTTTAGTCAAATTTCTTTTTTTTTTTTTAATAGTGATACTATGATTTATAAATTTGTATTGATAATAAGAGTATTATATAAGGTAATTGTAATTGTGACTATGAGATGAATGCACAAAACTGATGGACCAACCGACTTACTGTTTGTATAAAAATATGGGGGAGCTGATGCTTTTATGTTTTGTTGTTGTGTTTGTATGTTAAAAAACAATAAAAAATTTATAAAAAAAAAGATGCAATAACAATAAAGTAAACTAAACTAAAATTCATGGCAGAACTCAATTTGGTTCACCTCATTGAGGGATGATGATGACATTGTTCTTTTGAAGAACACATTCTTCATTTCTCCCTTGGCCCTCTCTAACACAGAGAAAGAAGCTGAGAGATCTCCATGACATCAAGACCCAATGTGAAATTAACTCAAATGTGGGAGAGTTGGGAAGTGACTGCAATGGGTTTAAATTATCATGTCTACAGGAGGGAACTGTACCTTTATGCTGAACAAGAACAAGTGCTCAATGGGACTTCAATTGAGCTTGTAGAAGATTCTTATCGTTTCATGACATATCAAAATGTCTGAGAATTGAAAACATGTAGTCTTAGTTCAGCCTTGCGAAAGTTGGGGGTGAGGCAATTGCTGGTCTTGGAAGTCTTGGAGCCATCTTGCTTTGCAAAGCAACATGGGGGTGGGCAGGTAACCCTATGAACCCATTTTGAAGTGGTGGCATCACAGCAAAGCTTCACACAATCCTACCTCGCTCTGCCTAATTATGGAAAGAGACACTCGTGGATTTTATGAACGCATTCAGATTGCCTCAGACAGACAAATACATCCTTTCTAATTTCTCAACTTGCTTAGATTTTTCAGATCCCTTCTTAAACTGAGGAAATCCTGCTTAGACATGTAGATCGGAAAAGGCTAATTAAATGGTGTTGGAAGAAAACTCTGTTTGGTTCAGTTCCAAGGTGAGAGAAAGATGCTGGAAATAACATGGAGGCTGATTGGAAAGAAAGACTGTTTACTGGTAAACAGAATCAATACACACACAGCATATTGTTCTGGGACAGCTGACAAAATGGAGTTGAGAATGGGTGGGTTTTTATACCTTCTTGATTTCTATGGAATCATGTAGGGGTCACGGCTGGCTCTATAGGCAAAAAGGGAAATGCAACTCCTATGTGTTTATCTGAGCTAATCTTGTCAACGTTTGGCTTGCCTAACTGTGTTGCTTAAATGAAGTCTCTGTCTGACCTAGTCTTTCTGAATGGATTACCAAATCTGCATTTCTAAAAGCTGGCCTCCTCAGTTTCTGCTTGGGGCAGGGAGACTGGGGCCTGTTTCTGCCTCCCTTAATATGTTCACCCATTTCTCTTTTAGGGGAAATATTCTATCCTACCTTTTTAATATTTAATATTCCCCAAATATTTCACTCTCTAGAAGGGTGGGTGAATGCTGACTTCCTACAATGGTATGATTTAACTGGAACTGGTGACGTTGTAAGGAAGTGGGTTATTTTCTCACCCAAAAAGAACAGAACAGAACAGAATAAGAATGTTGGAAGGGAGTCTTCCAGTCCAATCCCCTGCTCAAGCAGGAAATCTTATAACATTTCAGACAAGATTGGTTGTCCAATCTCTTCTTAAAAACCTCTAACTTTGGGAGGAAAATCACCACTGATTAATTGATCTAAATTTCTCCTTAGTTCTAGGTTGGTTCGGTCCTTCATTAGTTTCCATACATTGCTTCTAGCTCTGCTTTCAGGTGCTTTGGAGAATAGGTTATCTTTTCTTTATGGAAGCTCCTTAGATATTGGAAGACTGCTATCATGTCACCCCCAGTCCTTCTTTTCAATAAACTAGACATATCCAATTCCTGCAATGTTTCTTGTTGCTCTTTTCTGCCTTCTTTCTAAAATGTCAACATCATTTTATATGGGTCAACCAAAACTAGATGTAATATTCTCAGTATAGTCTTATCAAAGCATTATACAGAGGAACTAACACTTCATGTGATCTTGATTCTATCCCTCTGTTAATACAGCCTAGGACTGTGTTGGGTCTTTTGGCAGCTACAGCACACTGCTGGTTCACAATAATGTGATTTATTATTGCGTTCTATTTTTAAAAAAATCAATTTTCTGTCAAGCTAACAATTTTTTTTACTGTGTCCCTATCCATGTAGAAACCATATGCAACCCAGTTTAGCTTGCTAGTCTAGATATGGTCAGTCATTCCGGTTACCAGCTGAGACTTTCTCCCATTTGGGTGGCCTTCATAGACAATTAAGCTGTGACCATTAATGTTGATTTTTGTTTGTGAACTCAAGCATCAGAGCTGAACTAGTAGCTGTGTAGCAGTAGCAACAGAGGAAATTACTTTTCTATCCATGTGTGTGAATTACTTAAATAGTGATTGTGTGATTTTGAATTATAGTCTTACAAAGGTACAACTATCAGCATACAGTGATTCTTAACTTTGGCAACTTTAAGATTTTAAGTTCAACTCTCAGAATTCCCCAGCAAGCTGTGGATGAAAAATACTGCCCCAAATTAATTGGACAATTAGAGACCTCTCCTAGAAGAATGAGATTTTGGGGAAATATTAAAAAGGGCAGAATTTCCCCAAAGGGAGAAATAGAGAAACATTTTTGTTTTTTGAGGCAGAAAGCAGCCCCAATTTCCTTCATAGCCCACAGCAGATGTCAGCACTTAAGAGATAAAGAGCTTATTGAAAGAGGAAGACAAATATCTAAATAGCTCTATTCATAGGAAAAGTAAATACTGCAGGCAGAAATCCATTTAAGACAGGATATTTTGAAACTCTCTGCAGCAAAGTTTGGCAGAATGGTAGGATTAGAAGCAGCCCCCTCACCCAATATCCAACACAGGATGAAAGCTATTAATTTAGTTTACTTTATTGTCATTGCACCTTGTACAACGAAATCAAACACCATCTTAAGACACAATAGGAATTGCCCAACACCCTTTCAGAACACAATCCCTTCATTGCACCACCCCCTCAGCAGTCCAAACTTATCCTGGGAGTTCAGATAAACATAAGCCTGAGGCTGACCAGATTAGCTCAGACCTAGGATTTTCATTTCCTCTTTTGCCTATAGAGCCAGCTATGACTCTTACATAGCCCCTACATGACCCCATAGAAATTTGACAACAGCCAATAGAATATATGTTCTTGCACAGAAACAGGAAGCTCAAATGCAAAGCCCAAAGAAGGTATAAAACCCTCCACTCTCAACTCCATTTTGTCAGCTGCCCAGAACCACAAACCCATGTGGTTCTGCTTCATCAATAAACCATCTTTTCAATCAGTCTCCATGTTTCCAGTGTCTTTTTCCCAGTTTGGAACTGAACCAGATGGATATTTCTTCCCACTGACTGTCACTGCACAAGTCCTATTCTAACGCACATATGCAATGCTGGTCAAGAAATGTTGGTCGAGAAATGCAATTTTATTAGACAAACACAAAAACAGAAAACAACATTGAAAACAATGAATGTAGTGCCATCTTCCTAACCCACATAGTTGTCTTACATTGCTAAATCATATATAAAAATAGTACACATTTACATTGTTTATACATAGTATATAATATATACATATAATCATTCCTCATTATCTTGATCCTTCCCCCTTTCTAATCAACAATAAAACTTATCCCATATTTTTTAATAATCTGATTCATCCTTATTCTTAAATTCTTTGGCAATTTGTCCATTTCTGCACTCATCCAAATTTTCCTTATCATTTCTATTTCACTTGGAGTTTCTTTACATTTCTACTGTTGTGCACAGGCCAATCTTGCAGCAGTAATTACATGAATTATTAGGTATGTAATGTCTTTATCGTATTTTCCCACATTAATTCCTAACAAGAAAATTTCAGGTCTGTATTTTATTTTGATCTTACATATCTCTTCTAACCATTTCTGAATTTTCTGCCAAAACTTTTGGGCTTCTTTACAATTCCACCATAAATGATAATATGTTCCATTTTCCTTATTGCACTTCCAACATGCAGGGGAAAGATTGCCCTGCCGTTAAGTATTAAGCAGATGCACTTGGAAGAAAATTCTATTTTCACCATTTTCTTATTTGGTTTTACTTGTTTGCTTCTTTCCCCCACCCCTCTAGTCAGCCATAAATACCAACATTTTTACTTGAAGGGGAAGTTCACAACTTTTTTTGCATTTCATTTTCTGTGGAGTTTCTGCACTCCTCCTGGTTATTTCGACAGTGCCTGCATCTCTACACACCAACCACAGATCTTGTGAAGCCCTGGAGTGCTGCAAAACTCTTTGTGAAGGTTTGGTTAACCAATGCAGGGGATTGTCTCCAGGACAGGAAATGAGTCGGCTAAGATGTGAGAGAATACCAGTAGAGGGAGCTGGTTGATCAATCAGAATAGAGTTGGAAGGGATCTTGGAGATCTTCTAGTCCAAGCCCCTGCTTAAGCAGGAGCCCCTATTTGGGACAAGTGGCTGCCTAGCCTTTTCTTAAACACCTGCAGTGATGAAACATGTACAACTTCTGAAGGCACGCCCTTCATGTCATGGGACCAGGTTATCTTAGGAATTGTCTCACTGCCAGTGGTATCAGCCCACCACATTTGATCTGGCAAAAGGGCATGCTGAGGACCTGATTGGTCAAGGAGTTTTGACTAGGTCTAAAGGTAGAAGGAGGGCCTTTTCACTGTGGTCTCTGCTTTTTGGAATATCATGCTGCCTGAAGTAAGATCTTCCCCCACTTTTTGGCCTTCTGGAAGACCATTAAAACCCTGGTTCTACAAGGCAGGACAAGAAACAATGTATGGAAACTAATCAAGGAGAAAATCAACCTGGCATGAGGAAGAAATTTCCTAACTGAATAACTGATCAGTGAAATGACTTGTCTCCAGAAGTTGCGGGTAAACCATGCAGGTTTTTAAGAAGAGAAGGGACAACCACTTGCCTGAAATGGTATATAGGGTTGGATTAGAGATCTTCCAAGATCGCTTTCGACTCTATTATTCTGTTATTTGCCTTGAGGTTGGAGATGACTGACTGACTGACTGACTGACTGATTGGATTTCTATAGCTGCCCATCTCAGCAAAAAAAAAAAAAAACCTCTGGAAGGCTTACGGTTAAGAAACATATATTGTAAGTGGAATCTTAAAAACAATAAAAAAATCAAAACACTAAAAAAAATATATAGCATCTAATTTGAATATATACAAAGAAAGACAGAAGGGCCTTGGTACATGTAGCCCCACAAGCTCGGGACCATAGCCAGGTCTTAAAAGCTTTATAGAAAGCTAATAGAGTTGGGGCCACACTAATCTCTGAAAGCAGAATGTTCCACAAAGCAGGAGCTGCAACAGAAAAAGCTCATCTTCCAGTACCCATCAGCCAAACATTCTTTGTCCCTCCTACAGTATCCTGATCTTGCCTTTTATTTCTTATCCTTATACCTAACATTATTAATGCCTTTATAGTTGTGGTTTCAATTGCTGTTTTGCAGAGTGAGATGGGCAGCACATACATTTAATAAATAAATGGACTTCAATGATGTTACTTACACATTTACTTCCATAGAGCAACCAGGATGATTAGGGGACTAGAGGCTAAAACATACAATGAACGGTTGCAGGAATTGGCTTGGCAAGTCTAGTAAAGAGAAGGACAAGATAGCGGTCTTCCAATATTTGAGGGGCTGCCACAGGGAGGAAGGGGTGAAGCTATTTTCTAAACTGCCTGGAGGCCAGACAAGGAATAATGGATGGAAACTGAACAAGGAGAGATTTAACCTGGAAATAAGGAAAAACTTTCTGACAGTGAGAACAATCAACCAATGGAACAGAAGTTTCCCTCGGAAGTTGTGGGAGCGCCATCACTTGAGACTTTCAAAAAGAGATTGAACTGTCATTTGTCAGAAATGATGTAGGGTCTCCTGCTTGGGTGGGGGGTTGGACTAGATGACCTACAAGGTCCCTTCCAATTCTGATTATCTGTTATCTGTTATATATTTTAGACCAGAAAGGTTCCCCAACCTTTCTGGGTTGGCAGCCCAGAGCAGGAGGCAAGGGAGGGACAGGATTCTTTCTGCGTGCATGCACATGTGCAAACAGGGCTATGTGTACATGAATGGGACCATGAACACATGCACAATGCAAATGAGGTGGCAATGATACTGCCTATGCAGTACTCATAGTGATGGTAGCACCCACACAGTGCTCCGGGTGATGCTACCATGAGTGGTATTTTTTTTCTTTTTAAAATGTTTATTTAGCAGGGGTTTTGATGTTAAACTCAACATATTTTGGATATCCCAAAAATTTGAGACTCCAAATTTTTTGATAGGGATATCCTAAACATCTTAATATTTGGAGCTTCTGGTTTGGACTTCTTTGGGAAGGACCAAAATCTGTGATAGTGTGCGGTTTTGATCCATGCTTGCCACTGGAGCACCCCGATCCTTTGGATTCAGGGCTGAAGCCACCCCATAGAGATGGCAAAGAGGGGGGAGACTACCAGCTGAGTTGAGGGGAGCCATATCTCTCCTCCTTGGCTGGTCATTACTCCCTTTCCTGAAGGCAGTTGCAGCAGTGGTCAGAAATGGCCACCTCAAAGATGAACCCAATCATACAAGATTGAACAGGAGGGAAGACAAAGGGGAGAGCTTGACAGACCAGGCTAAGCAGAGATAACATCTAAGCAAGGTACCCTGGAACTAAAATTATTAAGAGTGTTATTCCTAAAAGACTTTAAAAGTGGATGAGAAGAGAGGGAAAAGGAAAAAAGATTTTTTTTATTTGTCACACAGACAGTTGCAATTGGCTTTGAATGCTAAAAAGAAGAGATTTAAGTAAGAAATTTGTGTTAATTTACTTTGACACTAACAGGCAATTTTAAGCTGAAATTAAGGTGTCAAAGGGAAAATGAAGACTTTCTGGATATTCTAAAGCCTTCAAAGGCAGGAAAGTGGAGGAAAAAAGAAAGGGTGGAACTTGGAAACAACCGAGAGTACCACCTGGAAATAAAAACAATTAAATGTGACATTTTAACAAGACTTCCAAAGTGTTTGATCTGGTAGATTGGTTCTGGATAGATCGGGTCGCATTGAGAGGTGAGACTCAAAAGTGTACATTCAGCTCTTTATTGCCTGCATAGAACAGCTCAAGACCTGCGAGCCGCTTGGCTTTATACAGCCGGCCGGTGCCTTGGCGGCCAATGGCAGCGCTGTGAATCTCCCGCGATTGGCTCGGCCAATCGTGGTAGATTATTAGCGCACCAATCACAGGAGTTCAGTTAGCCAATCACATCGCAGTCCATGTGGACCAATCAGAATGCGAGGTTACAAGAATGTTAATATAGAACACCCCTCCCCTCATGGTTTCGTCTGACGTAGTGTGGTGATGTAGTCGCGCAGGTAGGCGGAGCTCCGTACCTGCCTAGTTGACTTGTGTGGCTCAGTCTGTGTGCGATCATCGGCCAGTTCGGATGGGCTCCGCGTCGCTCTCAAACCCTTCGATGGAACCTCCTGGAAGGGCGAGCCGGGCCTGTCGCTGCAGCTCCCGCCTGGTCTACCTGGATCGGTCGAGCTGCAGTCCCTGCTGTTCCCACCTGGTCTTTCCAGGCTGGTTGAGCTGGCTTGGCTGTTCCTTCCAGGTGAAGCTCCCGTCTGCAACAGCTCGAGGTCTGCTGGTAAGTATGGCTGGTTTATTTGAGGGTTGCTTTCTCTCGGCGGGGGGTGTTCGGCTTGCATTTGGGGGTCTTCTGCTAGCATTTCCGGCCTTCTGTTGTCCCCCTGCTTGGTTGTTGTAGTTTTCCCCCCCCTCTGCTTTCTGTGGTTGTTGTTGTCAGGGTGTCGGGGCTGTTGGTGGCTAACCTGGACCGTAGCTGGTCGATGTGCCACTTCCAGCTTCTTCCATCAGTGGTTTGGAGTCTGTATGACCAGGGACCGGTTACTTGTGTTATTTGCGCCGGTACCCAGAGTGGGTCTCCCATGAAGTTCTTTGCGTAGACCGTGTCCCCGATGTTGAATGCCCGGTGCCTGCTGGAGGAATCTGGGGGTTTCTCCGGGTTGTAGGTAGGGTGTAGTTGGTCCAGCGGGGACCTCAATTTCCTGCCCATCAGTAGTCCTACTGGGCTTTTGTTTGTGGTCGTGTTGGGCGTAATATGCTGTATGAGTAGCATTCTGTTTATTTTTTCTTGAATGTCGCCGGTTTCAATTTTCTGGATGGTTTTCTTCGTGTATTGAACCATCCGTTCCGCCCATCCATTCGCCACCGGGTGAGCCATCGAAGTTAAAGAATGTCTGATGCCCCGTTTGGCCAGGTATTTTTCAAATGCCAGTGCAGTGAACTGCGGGCCATTGTCCAACACTAAGACATCTGGCAAACCGTGTGTCACGAAAAGTCTGTTAAGTTTAGCAATGACGGCTTCTGTTGTTGTTGTCCTCTTGGTGCTTACCTCCAGCCAGTTGGAGTAGGCATCCACGGTGATGAGGAATGTATGCCCCTTGGTCAGCCCGGCGAAGTCTATATGTATTCGCGACCATGGTCCCCTGGGGGTTTCCCATTCCAGGACTGGAGCGGTGGGGGGGTGGACCTCATCTCTTGGCATCTGTTGCACCTGGCGACCCGTGTCTCGGTTTGCTTGTCCATCCCTCACCACCAACCGTAACTTCTGGCCAGGGCTTTCATTTTGACTATGCCCAAGTGCCCTTCGTGTAGCATTGCCAGGACTCTTTTCTGTAGTGTGTCTGGTATGACTACCCGGTCTCCCCAAAGTATGCATCCTTTCTGTGTGAACAGCTAGGTTTGCCTAAAGGATTTGAACTGTTCGTTGCCATTGTTTTCCGGCCACCCCCTCTCTACCCAGCTCAATACCCGTGCCAGCCACTTGTCTTTATTTGTTTCCCGGGCAATGTCTGGCGTGGTTAAGAGTGGGCTGGGTAAAGTCTCTATTTGCAGGGTTGTAGTTGTGGGCGCTAGGTCATCATCCAGGTCTGGTAGGGGGGATTGGCTTAGCGCATCTGCATGCAGAATATTCTTGCTGGGTCGGTGTGACAGTTCATACAAGTAGGCGGCAAGGAATTCGGACCACCTCGTCATCCAGGGTGACAGGATGTTCGGGGTGGCCTTGTTCCCTGCCAGTATCCCAAGCAGGGGTTTGTGGTCTGTAATGATTGAAAAGGTCCTACCGTAAAGGTATTTGTGGAACCTTTTCACTCTGGAGATGATGGCGAGGGCTTCTTTGTCCAGCTGGCTGTAATTCCTCTCCGGTTTGGACAGTGTTCTCGAGAAGAAGGCGATGGGTGCTTCCTTCCCATCAGGTAGGGTGTGACTGAGGACTGCTCTGATGCCAAAGGGCAACACATCGCATGTCACAGTCAGCGGCAGGGTCTCGCTATACTGGATCAGGACTGCGTCTGATGTTAGCAGGTTTGGGTCTGTTGGAATGCATTCTCCTCCCACTTCACCCAAGTCCAGGTGGCTGCTTTATCCAGTAGCCTGTGCAGGGGCTCCACTGTGGTCGCCTTCTGGGGTAGGAAAACATTGTAAAAGTTAAGCAGTCCCAAGAATGCCTGCAGTTCCGCCTTGTTTGTTGGTGTGGGGGCTTCCTTAATGGCTCTGAGTTTCTTTCCAGTGGGTTGGATTCTGTGTCGGTCTAGGAGGTACCCCAGGAATTTGACCGTTTCAGTGTAGAGTTGGCATTTCCCTTTTTTGACTTTAAGGCCGGCGTCTTTGAATTTTTGCAGCACCGCCCCTAAACGGGTTTCCAATTGTTTCTTGTTGGCAGCTGAGACCAGCATGTCATCAAAGTAGGGGACCACTCCTTTTATTCCCTGGAGGAGTCTCTCCATGAGGCTTTGGAAGACTCCTGGGGCAAGGCTGACTCTGAATTGGAGTCGGTTGCATCGGAATGCCCCCTGGTTTGTGACAATCGTTTGCGCTTTGGCTGTCTCGGCATCGACTGGCAGTTGCTGGTAGGCTTGCACCAGGTCGAGCTTTGCGAAGACCCGGCCTCCCCCCAGTGAGTGCAGAAGGTGCTGTACTACTGGGACGGGGTAGGCGCTTTGCTGCAGCGCGTGGTTGAGGGTGGCCTTATAGTCACCGCAGATTCTTATGGAGCCATCCGGTTTGATGGGGGTGACTATGGGTGTTTCCCAGCAGGCATGGTCAATTGGCTCTAAAACCCCTTGTGCGATGAGCTTGTCTAGTTGCTCGTCGATTTTGGGTTTGAGTGCGAATGGTACTCGCTGCGGTTTGAGGCAGATCGGGGCGACGTTAGGTTTAAGGTTGAAGGAGATAGGGGCCCCTCGGTACTTGCCTTGGGTGTCATTGAAGACCTCCTGTAAGTCCCGCACGAGCATCGCTTCCCAGTCAGCCTCGTCTGTGTGGTGGATGCCCGTCACTTCTATTCCCAGCGGGGAGAACCATTGCAGCCCGAGTAAGCTGGGGCAGTCTTTGTCTATGATCGTGAGTGGTAATACCTCGGTGTGGCCTTTGAAGGTGACTTTAAAATGTCCGATGCTGGCTACAGGGATGCGGTTTCCCTGGTAGTCCTTCAGGGTTAGTTTTTGGTCGTCTAGCTCATGGCGGTGGATGGTTGGCACTAGGCACTTGATTGTGCGCCAAGAGACCATGGAGAGGTAGGACCCGGAGTCCACTTCCATCTCGCAGGGCTGGTCTTTGATGCCTACCTCCACGTGTACCTTTCGAGCGTCAATGGTCAATGAATGGCTGATGATGACCATCTGGTGGGTTTCTTCATGTTGCTGTGCTTTGCTGAGTTGTCTGCTCCGGCCGTCATGGCTCCATCAGCTCTTGGCTTGGTGGTCTCGGTTTCTGTGGGGGGGTGCCATCTCATCGTCGGGGGCTGCTGCCTCGTCATTGGGGGCTGTAGTTTTTCTTGTTCCGGCACACCTTGGCGATGTGCCCCCGCTTCTCGCAATGCCGGCAGAGGGCATCGAGGAAATGGCATTCAGAGCAGGGATGGTCGCTGCCGCAGCCGGCACAATGGAATCCTGACTTACGTCCCCTCCAGTACCACCGATCGCATTCAGCCTGGAGCCAGTGGATCTCCTCTTCCTCGTCGTCAGTGTCGGATTGGGGGTCAATGTCACCATGATGGGTGGTTGTTTCTCAGCGGCTGGCTTCTGCGGGCCTCGCCAGTGCTGGGGTTGCTTCATTGGTTGATGGCCATTCCATTGCGTTCGCCTGCCTCATCCGGGCCGCCGATTTGCGGGTGGCCTCGGCTGCGGTTGCCTCGGCGAGGGCGTCAGCAAGGGAGATGTCGCCTTTAGCCATCAGCCAGCTCTGCAGTATGGGGTCTCTGAGCCCGAGGACGACTCGGTCGCATAAAGCCTCGTCCAGTTTGGCAAACCCACACAGGCCCCCTAGATTCCTTAGTTGGACCACAAAGTCGCCAATGGTTTCGCCCTCACGCTGATCGCGCCGGTAGAAGTCGTGTCTTCGGATGAGTGTGGGCACAGCAGGGGCATAATGGTGGCTCAAAATGGGCTCGAGGTCAGCCCAGTCCATTTCCTTTATGTTGGCGGGCTTGGCCAGTGCTTTGGCCATCTTGAATATCACGGGCCCACAGTGTGTCAAGAACACGGCCCGTTTTCTCTGCCCGTTGGCATCCTTGAGATTGCTGCACTCCAGGGAACATCTGGAAACAGTTGGTGTAAGATTCCCAGTCCTCGGTGGCTGGGTCGAATGAAGCGGGTGGTGGGGTGCTGCTGGCCATCTTGCTGGTTGTTTCGCGCCATTTGCCACGTGCTGGGTGGTTCCTCGCCTCACGATCCCACCTTTGTCGCCAGTGTTTGATCTGGTAGATCGGTTCTGGATAGATCGGGTCGCATTGAGAGGCGAGACTCAAAAGTGTACATTCAGCTCTTTATTGCCTGCATAGAACAGCTCAAGACCTGTGAGCCGCTTGGCTTTATACAGCTGGCCGGCGGCTCGGCGGCCAATGGCAGCGCTTCGAATCTCCCACAATCAGCTCAGCCAATCGTGGTAGGTTCTTAGCGCACCAATCACAGGAGTTCAGTTAGCCAATCACGTCGCGGTCCGTGTGGACCAATCAGAATGCGAGGTTACAAGAAAGTTAATATAGAACACAAAGGATATATTGTAACTGAAACTTTGTTACAAGACAACAGAGCCCCTTGAAAGGGAAAGTGGAAAAAAGAAGCAAGAAGAAAAAGTTTTGGATTAGTTGGTGATTTTTGGAATTTTGAGTGTTGGATTTTTAGTGGTTTGAATTAAAATTAATCGGGTGATTGTTTAAAAGTGCTTAAAATGGCAGTAGTCCTTGAGGAATTAAAAATGGAACTTAAAAGAATGAAAGAAGAGTCGCAAGAGGGAAGAGGATCCTTTGGCTTCACATTTCAATTTTTAGAAATGGAGATTACGTACTATGAAACAACAAGAAATGTTTGAAGAACAATAAGGGCTGGACAAAGAAGAAGCCATTGTTGATGACCAAACAATTCAATGTGGGGTAAAATGGAAAAAGAGGGGAAAGGGAATTAAAAATTCAAGATCTGAGGAAACAACTAAAAAAAAGAATTGTCTGAAAAGTAAATATAACATTAGGAAGAAGCAGAAGAGAGGATTACAGAGGGGAGAATCAGAGACCGGGGGGTGGGGGGAGAACAAAAAGGGTGATGAGAAAAAGAGGGGAAAGATAAAAAGGAAAAGAAGTTATAAGGGACAGAAACAGAAAATAAAGAAACAGGAGAAACGTACAAGAATTAAAGGTATTAGCCTATTTAAAAGACATAAAGATAATGGTTAAAATATAAATTAAAAGAGAGGATTCTGCAAGGGTACAAGAGATAGTGTTGTTATATTGGAAATAGTAACGAGCTAGAAAATATGAAACACAGGTGATTAAAGTGAAAGACAAAAGTGGTATTGTTATGTAATTGAATGTTTGCTAATAATTAAATGAAATGAAGAGAGAAAGGGAATAAAACTAAAAGAAGAGGGAATAAGAAGAAGGAATAAAAATACTTTAATTGTTCTTAATGATTTATAAAATACAATTAAAATGAAATGTAAAAGATTTATAATGAAATCAATATCAGTCATCAGGATGAATTGGAGTAGAATAACCATTTTATTCATTATTGTTATAGAATTTTTTTTTCTTTTTTTAGAATTTAGTGGTTTTTTTAAGGGAAAGTACAACAGAATTTGGTTGCTAAGAGTTATAGGATATAAAATAGATATTAGAAATTAAATGTGATAATTGTATAATGTATAAATTAAATATTTAATGAGATTTGAAAGGATAACAATTATAAGAGGTACTTGGATATACTTGGTAATCATAGGGGAAGCTTTGCTTTTCAATGTCTGGAAGGGAAGGGAATTGTTTATTTTTTCTTTTCCCTTTTGGGATGATGATGGAAAAAGAATATATGAAAATGTAAACAGGACAGACAAAAGTACAAATATAATGACTAGAAAGATATAGAAATTTAGAAAAAGATATGTAATTGAATTAGAAAGGAATGACATAATCATAAATAAGGTAAATAAATAATCATAAAATTATTGAGAAATTGATAAAATAGTGACAAGATATGAACTTGAATAGAAAGATGAATATGTAACTGAGATTATGTCTGTATAGAAATGTGATAACCAGGAATCATGCTTCTCTCAAAAAAGAAAGTTTATTTGTATTATGTTTTGTGAAAACCCAAATAAAACTTTTATCAGAAAAAAATATCTTAATATTGTCTGCTTGGAACATCTAATACTGTAATATTGAGTAATAATTGCATGATCTCAATTATAGTTAATATCATTTTTAAATAGAGTTATATTTATTGTTTTAAATATAAAATAGTAATATGCTATAACAACAACAACTTCCATTCTGTGATGATATATGCAACAATATAAAACATCCAGATTTGCCTATCTCAGGTCCTTGGTAAGGACTCGATAGGTAAACAAAAATGCTAAGCCCAGTCTGAACATCAGTCTTACTGTGCAATGAATAATGCTAATACTAATACTACTAATAATAAAAACAACAAAAGCAACAGTTTCCATCCTGTGACTATTTCTGTAACACTGTCAAACAACCAGATTTGATCCCAAGTTGATCCTAGGTAGACTAAAATGCCAGATCCAGATAACAGATAACAGTTAATCAGAGTTGGAAGGGACCAACCTGCACCAAGCGGGAGACCCTACACCATTTCTGACAAATGGCAGTCCAATCTCTTCTCAAAAGTCTCACGTGATGGCGCTCCCACAACTTCCAAGGGCAAGGTGTTTCATTGGTTGATTGTTCTTACTGTCAAAAAGTTTCTCCTTATTTCCAGGTTAAATCTCTCCTTGTTCAGTTTCCATCCATTATTCCACATTATTCCAGTCTAAACATCTGTTCAAGAATTTTGCAAAATACATCAAGAAGTTGCAGTTTCCTGCTGTAGTGCCAGCAGAGCTGCAAAAGACTGTGCTACTCGGAACATCGTACATTTTAAGAAGATACCTAATTGATATTTGGTTGATACCTAGGATGCTGGCAGCAATCCATATCAACCATCAGAGCAAATCAATGATATTTGTGAGACATTTTTAAATGTTCAATTGGCTGAGTTTCATATTTAATGAATAAAAGTTTATGATGATGATGATGATTATTATATAGGCACTACCTTGACATGATTGTGGGAAGATGAGAAGTATGCCAGATGTTTAAGTGATCAATTATACTGGACAGGTCTTATCAGAGGTGTCAGACAAAGAGCATCCCTCCCATAAAAAAATATGGTGACAAATAAATTATAAAAGCCCCCACTGGTTTGGTCCTTGCCTAAGTCAACAAAGACTATGCTAGGAGTTTGAATTCCTGGACATTTTTTTAAAAATGGGCTACAGGACTCAGCAACCAGGACCAGTAGCTACAAAACTACTGGAAGAAAAGGTGTTTACCTGTTGCAACTACAAGTAGTCCTTGAGTTATGACCACAATTGCTCCCAAAATTTATGTTGCTAACTGAAACATTTGTTAAGTGAATTTTGCCCCATTTTACAACTTTACCTACCACAGTTGTTAAGTGAATCATTGCATTTGTTAAGTTAGTTATTAAGTGAATTTGGATTCCCCATTGACTTTGCTTGACAGAAGGTTCCAAAAGAGGATCACATGATGCTGGGACATTGCAACCGTCATAAATATGAACCAATTGCCAAGCATCTGAATTTTGAACATGTGACCATGAAGATGCTACAATGGTCATAAGTGTGCAAAATGGTCATAAGTCACTTTTTCAGTACTATTATAACTTTGAACAGTCAGTAAATGAACTGTTGTAAGTTGAGGACTACATGTATACAAAGAAAAAAAGGAAACAATCAAGTCCAACAAGAAGAGGGCCACTTAAAAACCATCAGCATTGACAAATTCACCATGAGTCAATTGCAAAAGGCAGTTTTACTTGGGACAGCTTACATCCTACAAGGATACCTCTAACACTATCAAGCATCTACATCTGCCTAAAAATGTATAGAGATTCTCAATCATTGAGGTCATGGTCATACCAAAGGTGCTTTTTTTGGTCCAGTTGCCTCCAAAAAAGTACCTTTGAGACAATCATGATCTGTATGACTGAAAATTGTTACCAACTTTTAGCTATACAATTTGGGATGAATATTCTTTGAATGGTGTGGGAGTAGGAATGTATTTCCAGAGAAAAATTGCAGACTATAATCAGGTGACCCTGAGGACTCCGATAAACCCAGGGGTGGGCTTTAAATAATTTAACAACTGGTTCTCTGCCCAGTTATTGGGTGGGTGTGGCCATGGTGGGTGTGGCCTAGTTGGCCTTCTGCACCATCCTGGGAGTGAAATTGGGCCATGGGGAGGCCATTTTTGCCCTCCCCAGGCTTCGGAGGCTTTCCTCGAGCCTCCAGGAGGACGAAACAGTCTCCCCAGGCTCTGGAGGCTCTCCGGAGACCAGAAATAGGCTCATTTCCACCCTTCTGGAATTTCTGGGAGACTCATTTTTCACCCTCCCTGAGCCTCCACATGGGCCCTGCACTTACGTGTGATCCCAATGAGCCATGTGGGGACTCCTAAAAGGGCAGGACAGAGTGGGCAGGGCCAGCCAGGGGTGGAATTTGCCAGTTTGCCGAACTGGCCATAAAATTAACAACCAGTTCACCCAAACCGGTGAGAACCGGTAGTAGCCTACCCCTGGATAAACCTCCAAGTGCTTCAATGACCCTCTAAAAGGATTCAAATGACAAGCTGTCTGCAAGGAATATAGTTCCTTCCCTTCCCCACTATCCTGTCAGAGCTGAAGAAGCTTCTTGGATGGGAATAGAAACATCTTCAAAGAAAAAACAAGAAAGTCCAGGTGCCTACAGAAAAAGCACCCTTGGAATCCACATCTGTCTATTTTTGGTCCTGGGAAAGGACTTGATGAAAATGCCAAATCCAGTCTTAACATCTGGATGACTGCATGATGAACCACAATAATAAAGCAAGCACAGAACAATTGATTGATTATCTGTTTTAGATTCCTAGAGACCACAAAGACGGATTTTCTCCATGAAAGCAGAGTATTGTTAATGTACTTTTTTGAAAGAGGGAAGTGAGCATATATCTCTGTGGATATGTATTTGTACATCTGTACACTCTGTATCAACGTTAAAGGTTTTTTTAAAAAGAGGGGGGAAAGGGGGAGACAGGCAGCATGAGTTCATGAAATCCAGAAGCCAAAAAGGACAAAAAAGAAGGCAACATCAGTGCAGATAACAACATCAGTGCACTCACACACAAATACACACACACACACATATACACACAATCAACTCCAGAAGCTGACTGTGTCTACAATAACTCATCACTGTTTTTAAATTAAACAAAAAAAATCTCTTACCCAACTTCTCTGAAAGTTGCTATCACTTCCTTTTTGAGTTAGTGGAAGGTGCTATGACCAAAAAAAGAGATTGAGCAAAGAAAAAAAACTCCACAAAGGACAAGACAAAGTGAGAGGCTGGCCTCAGAAGAAGACAGAAGCAGGAGATTGAAATAAGAGCTGAGAAAGAAAATTGAAGGGTAAGCATGCTCTTCTCATTTCAATATAAAGAAGTTGTGTAGTGCACTGGATTGAGCACCCAGCTTCTGGTTGGGAAGTCAAGCAGGAACCCCAGAAGGAGAAGGCTTCTTAGCCAAGCTTAGTTGAAAAAGGATTTGTTGTCTGGGATGACAAGGAACAATGCTCCTTGGGAGGAGTGTTGGGCTACAAATAAATCATGGTAGTGTTTACAGCCTATCCTTTTTCCCGATTGCCCAGAAAGGTCTGTGGCTTCTCTCATTTGATCCCATGACAACTTTATGAGATAAATGAATCTAGGGCATAGTGAAAGTTCATGTGAATTACATAGTGAGGAAAACTTTGATCCGTTTTAACCAATGCAATTTTCCTCGCTTCCACATTTCTACAGCCAAGTTCTTAGAGCTGAGATTTTGAGGGAAAAATTGGCAGATTCAGATTGATTTGACCTCATGGCTTCACAGTGCGCTCAGCCAGTGACTTCAGCTATTTTTGTATTTATTATTATTATAGTTGTTTATTATTATTATTATTATTATTATTATTATTATTATTATTATTACATTTGATAGATAAAACAGCACATTTGTCCAATGTAGAAAGGTTGTTAGGGGCTAAATGTAAAGAGATGTTGTTTTTCTCTTTCTTTTCCTGAGGTGATATTCATGTTTGAAAAACTGTTAGAAAACTTCCAATTTGCTGGAAAATGGGGTGCTTTCTTTGCATACAATAATAATGTCAGAATAAGGCACTTTGCAGAACTAGTCTTCCTGCTCTCCCACAGAAAATATTTTTTTTCTGATTTGGCTTTTGTGTGTGTATGGGTGGGGATAATCTGTTTAATCTGCATAAATGGGCATGAGAGAGAAATTGGCCTCCAAATTTTGATTGTTGATTTTAGATAAGGAGTCTGTAGATTCTACAAACCATAATCTTAGAAGAGATATTTTCCTTTCATAGATCAACCAAAAATTTAATCTTGTTCTCCTAACATTTTTGATGCTAACTGGCGCAGATTTTGTTCCATGCATTGAAACACAAAGTACAGAATTTGCCATTGTTAATCAACAGATATTTTTATTGCTATTGTATTATAATCTATTCCTTTTCTTCATTCTAAGCTTCCATTTTACAACCTGTCTTAATAATAATAATAGTAATAGCAAGCTCTGCAAGCTTCTATCTTAAACAGGGAAAAAATAGGGAGATGTAACATGAGGTAATTCTCAATTTATAACCACAATTCAGCCCAAAATTTCTATTGCCAAGTGAAATATTTGTTAGATGAGTTTTGCCCCATTTTACGACTTTTCTTGCCACCTTTGGTAAGTGAATCCCTGCAATTGTTAGGGTTAATAGCACAGTTGTTAAGTGAATCTAGCTTTCCCATTGATTTTGTTGGACAGAAGGTCGCAAAAGGGGATCACATATCCCCAGGAAACTGCAATTGTCATAAATATGAGCCAGTTGCCAAGCATCTGAATTTTGACCACAAGGGTAATACAATGATTGTAAGTGTGCGAAATAGTCATAAGTCACTTTTTTTAGTGCTGTTGTAACGTGGTCACTAAATGAATTGCTGTAAGTTGAAGACTGCTTGTATACTACTAAATCACACAACACAATTTCTTGACTTGTTGCTATTTCTTTCTAACATCATCTTTCCTGCATGACGGCCATTAACTGAAGATATTGGATAAACATTGGCTCTAATCATCCTCTGTTTTTGATTAATGCCTTCAGAGTTCAGGCAAGGGAAGAGAAGAAAGGAAAGAAGAAAAGTATCAAGCCTGAATTTGATTTGGTGGCGGATTGGTGTATGTCTGGGTTATTCATAATGAATTTAGTTTGACACACTGGACTGCCATTTGTTAGAAATGGTGTGGGGCCTCCCATTTGAGAGTGTGTCAGTTTGATAAACATTGGACTGCCATTTGTCAGAAATGGTGTGGGATTATCTATTATCTGTTACATTTGGGAGCTCAAAATGGGGGAGAGTTGAGGTGGATGGAGTTCCAACCAAAATAACATAGCTAGACAATGAGTTAGCCACGTTCCCACGACTGCTTGGTCAGAGGAAGGAGGAGCAAAGTTTCCAGGAAACCATTTCACATCCTGGTTGGACAATGGGACACATTGTTTTGGAAAATTGAGAAAACTGATGTGGAAAGCCAGGAAACTTTCAGTACTGGCTTTCCACTAGTTAGTGCCAAGATGGTGTATCCTAATAAACCTGTTATTTGAGGAATTGAAGTACCTTGGAGTTTTATAATGGTTGCCTTACTTGGAATCTGACAAGAAGAAGGAAGGCAGAGGCAGGCAGGGAAGGGAAGGAAATGAAAGGGAAGGAAAGAGAGGGAAGAAGGAAAGAAGAAAAGCAGAGGCAGGAAGGCAAGAGAAAGAAAGGGAAGGGAAGGAAGGAAAGAAGGAAGGAAAGAAGGAAGGAAAGAAGGAAAAGCTGGTCAGTGTAAACTTAGTAACACTCTTCATTTTCTTTCCTTTAAATAAAAGATGACAAAATTTAAGGAACTTAAGAACACCAAATGCTCACTGTCTATCTGAAACCTTGCACATTCAGTTCTAGGTTTGTGTAATACGTTGTTGGCAATTTGCAGGAACTATGATTCAGACAACCTGCAGACATAGTTCATCCTTGATTTATAGCTATGTGGGACTGGAACTTCTTTCTCTATGTGACCATGCTCAATTTTATAACTTTTTTTGCCCTTAAGTGAGTCATGCAACTTTTTAATGAATCCAGCCCCCCCTCCCCCCCCCACTAATTTTGCTTGTCAGAAGCCAGCAGAGAAGGTCACAAATGGCAATCTCATGATATCAGGACACTGCAACAGTAATAAAATACATTTTTGTTGTCAAGTACCTTACTTGTGGTGATGTGACAATAGGTATATTCTGACAGTCATAAGTGTGAGGACTGCCAGAAGTCTTTTTTTTTCCCCAGCACCAACAGAAAAGTAAGAACAGTTGCAAATCAAATGTCAAGGACTGTACTCCAGGGTATTTTAAATCTAGGATCAGGTTTTAATTCTCTTTAAAAAAATAGGTCCTACAAGAAGAAGAAAAAGAAAAGCAGTATCCTAGACTGCATTAACAGATGGGTAGAATCAAGATAACATAATGTTCTAGTGCTACTTTATAAAGCCTTAGTAAGACCACACTTGGGATAGTGCATCCAGTTATGGTCACCACAATATAAAAAAGATGTTGAGGCCCTGGAAAAAATGCAGAGAAGAGCAACAAGAATGGCTCGGAGGCCAACCGCATGTAAAGAAAATTTGTATAAGATGCTTTACAGGTGGCACTTACCCCCGATGAGAATTGTGAGGATGTTCAAGAATAAATTGGATAAATGTTGGAAATGTCATCAGATACCTGGCTCATATTACCATATGTGGTGGACGTGCTCGGATGCAAAAAGATATTGGACTATAATCCACACATGGTTGGAAAAAATGATAAAACAACACATAGACTTTAAACCTGAGATATTCTTATTGGGAATTATACCAGAAATATACAATAAAGAATTGAAATATTTGATTGTAAATGTTTTAACAGTAGCTATAATTGTATTTGCTAAGAATTGGAAAAATGAAAAAAATACCTATGCAGGAGGAAATTATTAAGAAAATCATGGACTGTGCCGAAATGAGTAAATTGACATTTGAAATTAGAGAACAAGAAGATAAACAATTTTATATGATATGGGATTTATTTTATCAATGGTTAGATAAAAAGACATGGTAACGAAATAGATTAGCAAGCTTTATAATAAAAGTTAATATTGATATAGAATACAATATAAAATATATAGCCATTGAGTGAATGTATAAGATTAAACCATAATGAAAATTAGAATATCTCATATAGAATGATGGAAAAATAGTTTAGTTAAATGAATGATTAATAATAGATATTACATAAGCACAAGTTAGATTGATAAGGTGAGAATTTATATAACTTGTGAGTAATGGTAAAAAAAAAGGGTAGTACAAAACTTGTAACCAACTGACACACTGTATGTATATAACTGAAAGAGGGTTTTATGTTTTAATGTTTTGTCTGTATGTTTGTTGTAAAAAATAAAAACTTTTTTTTTTAAAAAACAATGATTAGGAGGCTTCAGGCTAAAACATATAACCAACAGTTGCAGGAAGTGGGTATATCTAAGCTAGTGAAAAGAAGGACTAGGGGAGACATAATAGCAGCATTCTGGTATTTGAGGGGGTCTCCTACAATGCTGAAGGGTCAGACTATTTTCCAATGCACCAAAAAGCAAGGCAAGAAACAATGGAGGGAAACTAACCAAGGAGAGAAACTATCCTAAGGATAATATTCCTAATGGTTAGAACAATCAACCAATGGAATAGCTTGCGTTCAGAAGTTATGGGTGCTCCATCAATGGAGGCTTTCAAAAAAAGACTGGACAACTGTTTGTCTGAAACGGTATAAGATTTCCTACTTGAGCAGGGGTTGGACAAGAAGACCCCCAAGGCCTCTTCCAACTCTGTGTTCCAATGTTCTAAGTCTTCAGCAACGGAGTCCTACCTAGGGTTTGGGGAGGTTACTGAGAAGCCACACATACCTTGGAAATGTGTGGTTAGCTTCTGTTAATGCTCATGGGAGCAAATGAAGTGGTGAAAATGCAGATGTCAGGAAGTTGAAGTAACTCAAATAATTTTCTTGCCTTGTACACAAGTAATTGTGAAGAACCATAGGTCACTGAAGTCCCAAAGGTGTCTTCTTCAAGAGGAAATTGGACTTTTTGGTTTTCCTTTTGAAGATGTTTTTCTTCGAAATGTCTTCGAAGAAAAATCAGAAAGTCAGTTGCCTCTTGAAAAAAAGCACCTTTGGGACAATCATAACCTGAATGACTAAGAATCTCCATAGACATAGGCCATTAAACTTGAGCATTTGCACTCCACCTGGTGGATCACCCAATTTATATACTTACTTCTGGAAAACCGGTAGCAGAAATTTTGAGTAGTTCGGAGAACTGGCAAATCCCACCTCTGACTGGAGATTTTACAGTCTCCTTCCCCTGCCACACCCACCAAGCCACACCCACAGAACTGGTAGTAAAAAAAATTGAATCCCACCACTGACTGACTTTGTCAATGCAGCAATGAATACTGCTCTATGGATGCTGTTCCAAAATGGCGGCCATACCAAATGGGATGCCAGAAGGGAAACTAGTTTTCTGTCACTGGTTTCTGGTCCTTCAGAATATTCTTTATTCTTTTTTTTATTGGACAAGTGGCCACATTCCTAAATGAACAGTAGAGATTTTCTTGGTGTTCTTGAGGCCTCACAGACAATTTTGTAAAGAAAAGTTATACCAAAGGTCAGTATTATGCTACTGTTTGAAGTTTACCTAATTAACATAATCTAAACTTGTGTTTCTCCACCTCTACAACTTTAGGATAAATGGACTTCTATTCCCAAAATTCCTCAGCCAGCATAATCTAAGCAAATAAGCATAGGAATAGCAAAGTTTATGGCAGGGGACCAATGAAAGTTACGCTCACATTAACTATGGTTTTGAGGATTTTGGTCTCCATTGGTTACCAACAAAGAGGCACAAATTTTGGTATCCTTTCACTGATAATAAATAACTGTCCAGATATATGTAGATGAGTTGTTGCTTCTCATTGGATTATGCAATTGGAGAACAATCTGTTCCATCAACATTAAACCGCAATAAGGTGCAAACCAAAAATTTCATGTGTCCTAAAAATGCAGTTCCTCTTATTCTAACCTTGACTGAAAGGAAAGGATGCATCGTTTTTTTTCCTGAAGATCACAGAAAACTATAACATTTCCTTCTACTTGAATTTAACCTACTTCATGTAAGAAAGTGGGAGAGAGAAAGAGAAAGGGAGGGAGGAGGGAGGGAGGGAGGAAAGAAGGAAGGAGAGAAAGAAAGGAAGAAAGAAAAAGAAAGAAAGAAAGAAAGAAAGAAAGAAAGAAAGAAAGAAAGAAAGAAAGAAAGAAAGAAAGAAAGAAAG
>NW_020769512.1:323691-385908 GCF_900518735.1 Pseudonaja textilis | reverse complement strand
AGAAAGAAAGAAAGAAAGAAAGAAAGAAAGAAAGAAAGAAAGAAAGAGCGGGGGGAGGGAGCAAGGAGATCCCCTTAGTTGTTAAGCTCCTTTAACCACATGAATTGCTTAGCCAGGCAAACATATGCCAGCATTGCAAAACACACAAACCACAAAAGAAGGAAGTGTTGCTGGGGCACCAAGCAGGAAGTTGACCTAAAAAAAAAATGCCAATCTACTTCCATCTGATATATCTGAGTCAATATCCAACCAGCTCTATGCAACTAGAAAATACCCCAGTAATACCAGGAGAATAATAATTTCTCTACTGCCCTCATTCTCAAATTATCCTTAACTCTAAATGTGACCTGCCTGTTGCAATATCCCATAATGTCACCAATGCCATGCACTCAATCTTCAGAGGGTCTGTGAAGCTGATCCTCAATTTTGTTTGAGAGTGGGTTGAGTTTAAAGGACTTCTGAACATGGTGGTTGTGGATTGGTAATAGCAGTACAGACCAGATTGAAAGAACATTGTGAACAAATCATCATCAAGCACCACATATTAGCAAACATGTAGAACACTGAAGGTCCTCAAAGGAGGATCCGTTGCCTTCAAGTTGATTGGAGAATTCCAGCTTTCTTCAGATCAGGAGAAAGTTCCAACTTGTCTTTTCAAGAGGATCACAAATGCTCTTAGTGGGTCACTTCTGCTGACTTGAATTACAGTTAAACATGGCTTTGCTGTGGTGATGGAGCTAGAGGTTTCCTCATACAAGACAAAATGGGACTTCCTTAGGATCTGTCTCTCCCAATTTTCATGGAAAGTGCCTCTTCCAACAGAACCAGAAAGGTCTGTTAAAATAAGCCACCTCTGCCCCCAAGTACCAGGAGGAATTCACCAAGAATTCCAACCCTCAAGAGTCTCAATTTCACCCCTTGAGATTTAGCTCAGCATTGGTGCTTGGGAGGAAGAACGGGCTGTTTCCGTGCAGACAAAGTAAGTTCTTAGTTCACCTTTGCCCTTGACCTTGATAACTCCACGAAGGGAGCAAGTGTAGCCCAATGTTTCCAAAGCTTTAGCTGTCTCTTCTGTGACCTAGGAGAAGAAAGAAGGAGAATGTAAAGGTGGTTGATACAGCTACAGCTAAATGACTGAGTCTTCATTGACATTAGCAATAAGTTTTGGGGAGAAATGCCTGCAGTTGGTATAACAAGAATTAGCACTTTCCAATGACTCTCTGACTCTCTGCCTAATTTAATTTTTTTTTTCATTTTGACTGAAGAAGTTACTTGAATGAGTAATGAAATGAATCAGTTTAATAAACTTTGGTCCAATTGCCATGATTTAACCTTTTTAGATATAGCTATACAGTTATTTTTGTCTTGTCAATTCACCAATTTTAACTTATTTATTACTGTTCCTTTCCGAATGAATGGTATAACTTTTAATTAACGGGAGAAGATACTTTGGATTTTATTTGGCCCAAGAAGATGTCAAAAATTTCAGCTGAAGTCCCAAAGATGCTTTTTTTTTCAAAAAGCAACTGGATTTTGTTCTTTTATTTTGTTTTTCTTTGGAAGCATTTCAGTTCTTCTATGAGAAGCAAAATGTTTTCAAGAAAACAACCTCAAGAAAGTCCAGTTACCCTTTTTTTTTGGGGGGGGGGGGCATATTTAGGACAATCATGACCTGGATGGTTGAGAGTCTCCATAGACATTCAGGTGAAATGCCTCAACAGAAAGGGGGCTCAGCAAACTATCTACATAGATGTTCTCTTAGTCAAGTTGGTTTCAACCAGATTAAGCAAGTAAAACTAATGTAGAAATTAAATTGATTTGTTATGGTGGGGTGGAATGGCATAAATAAATATTAACCTCAGCACCATATGTTGAACAGTTGCTTTCTCTTCCTGAACTCCTAGAACCCTTCTGATCCCAGATTACTGAATTGCAGCAGCGTAGTTGTTAAAGATAGAATGAAAATGGAAAATGATCTCCTGTCCTAAGTTTAATATATCTCTGGAGATTTTGCTCCTCTTGATTTTGTCTGTACTCTGATTTCAAAGACAACCAAAGAGGGAGCGAGATATTATATATATTATTGTTGGTTTAAATTAGAGTTAAACGAAAAAGTAAAGAGGAAGCACTGAATTTGGAGGTGCTAGATACACTGGTACAATTACTAATAATAATTCTAATGCATTTCAGACAAGGTCCTACTTTTAACTTTCCTGTAGAAGACAGGAAACAAAGTATACATTGATTCTGCAGAAGATGTATCTGTTTTTTTGGGGTGGTACTTTCCCAACAATGTTTTTCTTATCTGAATCAAAAAGTGGACCATTTTGTGGTATTATATTTGCATATACTCTACCACTTGCAAGCAAGTGCATGGTAAACAATCGTGAGTCCATCCACATGTGCCCCCTGACTTTAGGGAGACTAGGTCAGGGGCCTCCAAACTTGGCAACTTTAAGAATTGTGGACTTCCATCTCCCAGAATTCCTCAGCCAGCAGTTGCCATGTTTGGAGAGTTCTGGTCTAGGTTAATCTGCAGAATGTCAAATGATGGCAATGAATTGGTACAGTTCTGATTTGCTGAGCTACACTCAAGGCCAGAAAACAGACCATAGTTCCCCAGTCCTTGATATGTAATTCCAGGTGGGTGGGTGATTCTTCATAAGCATGTCAGGCATAGATGGTTTTCTCTCCTGCTATGATGGGATGGTCAACCTTGATGCAATCAGCCACAATGTGAATATACACAACATTCCTGGAATCTATTGGCATTCAGCTCAAAAACCCTGACCCAAAAGTACGTCACCCAGAGGTGCTTTCTGTAAATGGGCCACCATATAAATTTGATTCATAAATAAGTAAAATGAAAGGGTAAATGGCATACAAAAAATAGCCATATGGCAAAACCACTACAGTAAAATGTTTACTTTAGGGCAGGTGTCAAACTCAAAGTCCGGGGGACGGATCTGGCCTATGGGGTGCTTAGATCTGGCCCATGGGCCCACCCTGGAAACAGTGAAGGACCGGCCTGCAGTGCCTCTGCCAGCGAAAAGGGAGCTCAGGAGGGTCATGTGCAGCCCTCCTCAGCTCTGTTTTCACTGGCAGAGGGCTGCAGGAGGCCATCACAGTAAAAAATGGAACCCGGGCATGCCGTGTGCTATGTCCCCAAGCTCCCTTTTGGCTAGTAGAGGGCTGTAGGTGGCCGTCACAGCTGAAAATGGACTCCAGAAGGGCCATCATGGCTGAAAATGGAGCCTTGTGAGTGACATTGAGTTGGCCATGCCCACCCTGGCCATGCCCCCCCCCAGCTGCCCAAGGTCAAACCCCCAACCCTGATGTGACCCTCAATGAAATTGAATTTGACACCCCTACTTTAGGGGAAAGCCTTATACCAGACAAATATATTTTGGGGGGTGGGATGCACAAAAGTGCATATCTAGGATAATGTTCTGTGAAAGCCACTGGAAGTTGTATCCCCAAAATAAGATCTAATAGAACAGTAAATCAATAATTTAGTATTGAATTCTGAAGTATTTGATTCTCTTCGAATGTGGTGCTGATGTAAGCCTAGTTGGGTAATGAAACATCTGCAAGCAAGCAACCAAGCTCAGAGAGCATCAGGAAGTCCACCAAAATAAATGAATGATAAAAAGGAAATACGTCCATCACATTTTATTAAACAAAGCAATAGAGATAGTGGATTAGGAGGACAAGGATAAGAAGAACAAGATCATTTTCCTATCCCTATTTCACTGACAAAGGGGGACATTTTCAATAGCCTGGCAGCCTGTCTTCAGAAGAGTTCAGCCAGCTGTGTTTGGGGAAAAACATATGTAGGTCTTCATCTCCCGTCCTTTGATCCATGAATGGCAGGAACAAGGAAAAGGATGCTACCTTTCCATATTGTTGTCATGAGGAAGAACCATGGTAGATATTCATTTCAACAACTTCCAACTCCAGTTGCATTTTCTATATTTTTATTTCATCTAAATCTCTTGAATGATTGAAAGTTCTAGGACCCAAGTCACAGAAAGGAGACCACATAGAAAGGTTTTATATCTACCTGTATTTTTCCCAGAACTCCTGTGCTCTCCATTCGACTGGCTACATTAACAGTGTTTCCCCAAATATCATATTGGGGTTTCTGTGCTCCAATGACCCCGGCCACAACTGGTCCATGATTTATACCTGCAAAAGTTTCCAGAGTTTAACAATGGCTGTCAATTGAATCAAGCAAGGATATAAGTAGTGTTAAATCAAAAGTTCATACAATTTTCTTCTGACATTTTTGTTGCTATCTCCTTCATTACTACATGTCCTAAAGTAAATGTACACCAGCAATCCAAACATTGATCCAAGAACCTGGCCTTGTGCTATTTTCCCTACAGCACCATGAAAATTTTTCAAAACATTATTTATTAAATTGCAATATAAGCACTTTTTTAAAAAATCATGCTAAAAATTCAAAAGCCAATTGGTGTTTGAGCAAGCACTAGACTGAAGCCAATGTAGAAAGTTATCACACACACCTTCCTAGAAGAATGAAATATTTTGAGGAATATTTTTAAAAGGCGGGATAAAATGTTTCCCTTAAAAGAAAAAGAAAAAGTCTTATGGGAGACAGAAACTCAGAACCCCGGTTCCCTGCTCCCAGCAGATATTTTGTGCCCATTAAGACATACAAAACAAAAGACTTTCAGCTCCAGGGTGAAGGGATTAAGACATGACCCTTCAGGACATAATAGGATTGACCCACTAAGACACAGAGGTCACTACATTGCACAATCTCCTAAGGATATTGCATCCGCCCTAGAAAACTTCAACCAAACTTAGCTCAGACAAATTTCTAGAATTTGTACATGGCCCCATGGGAGTCCAACAACAACTAATAGAATACATGCTCTTGCATAGGAACAGAAAGGTCAAGTGCAAAGCCCAAGAGAAGGTATAAATACCTCCACTCTCAACTCCATGTGTTCAGATGCACCAGAACTACAAACATGTGGTTCTGTTCATCAATAAATGGACCCTCTTTCGAATCAGCCTCCAGCCTTCATTTTGTCTTCGGTGCCTTCCTCCCAGCTGGCAACTGAAGCTGATGGATATTTCTTCCAACACTACTGTTTTATATCTGGGAGGACAGTTCAAGAACGGAGGCAAGACTCAGATAGTAACTAAAGCTCTTTATTTGTGACTTCAGATCTGAGCAACTAACCCCAGCCGCAGCAGCCCCTTATATAGGGCTGTCTGCGGCTAGGCAGCCAATGAAGGCGATTTGAGTTTGCCGCTCTTGGCAGGGCCAATCGCGGCAGTCCGTTTACTGGCCAATCGCATCAGTCTATGGCGACCAATCACGATCGGCTTTCAGCAGGCCAATAATATTTGCAGGCTACAAGCCTGCTAGTCTGGAACACCCCTCCCCTCTCGGTTCCGTTTAAGGGGTGGAGTAATATAGTCTCGCAGGTAAGCAGGTCTTCACACCTGTCTGCCTGACTTACGCAGTTCCGCTTGACCCTGTTCAAACCCGGGTTCAGATGGACGGCTTGCTGGATCAAACAGGAACGGTGAACCAGTGTCATGGTCAGGGCTCTCCTCTGGTGCCTCTGGGGTGATGAAGTCCTCAGCCTCGCTGTTACTGTTCTGGCTCCTGGGGCTCGCTGAACCTGCCTGGTTGCTGCTTCCTGGCGAAGGGTTCGACTGTCCAGTCTCAGTTGCAGCTGGTGAGTGTTGCCAACCATGGTGCGGTGATCTCGGTGGTAGCTTGGAATAGACAGGTGTTGGTTCTAATTCTGAGTTCACTGCTTCCCCTCCCCCCCTAGTGTCAAAGTTAGGGTCAGGGTTGGAAGATGTGGTTAGTCTGGAGCGCAGTTGGTCAATATGGCGTTTCCATGGTCTGCCATCAGTGGTGAGTAGACGGTAGGAGCGGGGACCCGTAACTTGAGTTACCTGGGCAGGAATCCAAAGGGGATCCCCAGAAAATTTTTTTGCGAAAAGAAGGTCTCCTA
Source organism: Pseudonaja textilis (assembly GCF_900518735.1). The sequence goes on along the minus strand of NW_020769512.1, from coordinate 379,903 downwards.
CCTTGAAAACACGGTGCTTGCTGCTGGAACCCAGGGGCTTTTCCAGGGTGTAGGCAGGGTGCAAATGATCTAGAGATGATCTGAGTTTCCTGGCCATCAGGAGTTCAGCTGGGCTCTTGTTGGTCGTGCTGTTTGGTGTGATGTGTTGTAGGAGCAGCATTCTAGTGACTTTGTCGTGGATGTTGCCTTGATCCATTTTCTGTAGGTTTTTTTTCGTAAACTGAACTATTCGTTCAGCCCGCCATTCGCCGCAGGATGAGCCGGCGATGTGAGTGCGTGTCGGATGCCCCATTCCGCTAAATACTGTTCAAAGGCTAAGGCAGTAAATTGGGGCCCATTGTCAGAGACCAGGACATCTGGTAACCCGTGTGTGGCGAAGAGTCTGTTCAGTTTTTTTATGACCGCCTCAGTAGTGGTTGCTTTCATTTTATTGACCTCAAGCCGGTTTGAGTAGGCATCAACAGTTATTAAGAACGTGTGGCCTCTCGTAGGTCCCGTAAAGTCAATATGAATGCAAGACCAAGGACCCCTGGGTGTTTCCCATTCTGTTGGTGGGGCTTTAGGTGGAGCTGAGTGGTTTTCCTGGCATTTGTTACAAGAGGCGACCCAGGTTTCAATTTGTTTATCTATACCTGGCCACCAGGCGTAACTTCTTGCCAGCGCTTTCATACGTACGATGCCCGGGTGTCCATCGTGTAGCATTTGCAAGACCCTTTTTTGTAACTTAGTTGGAACAACAACCCGGTCTCCTCACAAAACGCACCCTTTTTGTGAAAAAAGTTCCATTTGTCTGTTTTTAAACAGCTTAAACATTTCCTTAGTGTTGTAATCTGGCCATCCCCTCTCCACCCAGCCAAGAACTCGTGCCAAACAAGAGTCTCTTTTGGTTTCAAAAGCGATGTCTTGAGCCGTTAATGGAGGTGATGGCATTGTCTCTATTTGCAGTACGGGGAGTGTGGGAGCTGGGTCTTCCTGTGGCTCGGGTAGCGGTGAGCGGCTCAAGGCATCTGCGTGGGGAATAGATTTCCCCGGGCGGTACTTTAATTGATAGACGTAGGCAGCAAGAAATTACGACCATCGCGTCATTCTGGGGGAGAGAATGTGTGGAGTAGGTTTGTCGCCTGCCAGAATGCCAAGTAGTGGCTTATGATCCGTTATAATAGAAAACGGTCTCCCATAAACATATTCATGAAATCGTTTTATTGCAGAGACAATAGCAAGGGCTTCCTTATCTAATTGGCTATAGTTTCTTTCTGTTTTTGATAGAGTTCGTGAAAAAAATGCAATTGGTGCTTCTGAGCCGTTTGGTAGGACATGGCTCAGGATGGCCCCTACCCCAAATGGTGAGGCGTCACACGTGACAGTCAAAGGTAGTGTCTCGTTATACTGAATTAGTACTGCCTTTGAGGTAAGGAGGACTTTTACTTGCTGGAAGGCGTGTTCCTCCCGACGTCCCCAATTCCAGGATGCCCTTTTATCGAGTAGTCTATGAAGGGGCTCAGCAACAGTCGCCTTCTGGGGTAGGAAGATGTTATAAAAGTTAATAAGTCCCAGGAAGGCTTGGAGGTCGGTTTTGTTTTTAGGTCTTGGGGCGTATTTGATAGCTGCCAATTTTTTTTCTGTGGGGTGGATTCCTTGCTTGTCAAGGAGGTAGCCAAGAAACTCCACCCTTTCTGTGCAAAGCTGGCACTTTTCCTTCTTAACCTTGAGGCCAGCGTTTTTGAACCTCTGTAGGACTGTTCTGAGACGTTTTTCTAATTGGTTTTTTGTGGGTGCTGCTATTAATACATCATCAAAATAGGGCACGACCCCTTTTATCCCTTGTAATAGTCTCTCCATCAGGCTTTGAAAGATGCCTGGGGCTACGCTTACACCAAACTGGAGCCTGTTGCATTTGAATGCACCACGATGTGTTACTATAGTTTGGGCTTCTGCAGTCTCGGGATCAACTGGCAGCTGTTGATACGCTTGGGCCAGATCTAATTTTGCGAATATTTTGCCACCCCCAAGTGAATGCAGGAGATGTTGAACAACTGGTACTGGGTAGGTGCTCTGCTGTAGCGCGTGATTGAGGGTGGCCTTGTAGTCACTGCAGGTTCTTATGGACCCATCAGGTTTTATGGGGGTGACAATTGGTGTCTCTCATCGGGCGTGGTCAATAGGTTCTAACACGCCTTGCGCAATTAATTTGTCCAGTTGCTCGTCAATTTTGGATTTAAGAACAAAGGGAACTCGGCGTGGCTTTAGACGAATGGGTGCTATGTCAGGGCGAAGATTAAATGAAATGGGGGACCCCTTGTACTTGCCTAGGCTTTTGTTGAACACTTCTCAGAAATCATGGACCAGAGCTACCTCCCAGTCATTGTCTTCAGTGTGATGAATGCCAGCCATTCCGATTCCTAATGGCGCGAACCACTGAAGGCCCAAAAGACTTGGCCGGTCTCTGTCTACAATGGTGAGTGGTAGAATTGCCTTATGTCCCTTGAACGAGACCTGCACATGGCAGGTACCTGCAACTGGAATCCGGTTGCCTTGATAGTCTTTTAGTATGAGTCTCTGACTGCTGAGGTCTTGGCGTCGGATGTTGGGGACTAGCTGCTTGAGTGTTCTCCAGGATACCATGGATAGTGATGACCCAGAGTCGACTTCCATGTTGCACAGTTTGTTTTCAATCGTGACCTCTACTCGGATCTTTTTAGCGTCAAGTGATAAAGCGTGGCCGATGGTGATGGTTTGATGAGCCTCCTCTCGTCTGGGGGTGTCTGGGGCTGGAATTTCTCTTGTTTCTGCATACCTTTGCGATGTGTCCCCGTTTCTCGCAAAAACGGCATATGGCATCTAAGAATCTGCATTCAGATCAGGGATGGTTTCCCCCGCATCCGGCGCATTGGTAGTTGGCTTTGCAACCCCACTGGTCCCATTGCTCACATTCTGACCGGAGCCTGTGGACTTCTTCTTCCTCGCTGTTTGAGGATGACTCGACGTCTTCGTGATGGGTGGTTGATGTGCACTTGTCTGAAAGTTTCCCAGCATCATTGGGTTGGTGGTTGGTCCCACTGGTTCGACGCATTCGTGCTGCCGATTGATGAGTGGCTTCGGGTGCTGTGGCGTCTGCTATGGCATCTGCAAGCGAGATGTCTCCCTTGGCCATGATCTTGCTCTGGATGGTTGGGACTCTGAGGCCAAGGACGATGCGATCTCTCATGGCTTCTTCAAGGTTGGTGAAGCCACACAAACCGCCCAGGTTCCTCAGGTCTGCCACAAAATCCCCAATGCTCTTACCCTCACGTTGGTCCCTCTGGTAGAACTTATGCCTGCAAATGAGAGTTGGCACGGCTGGGGCATAATGGTTGCGCAGGATGGGAACAAGGGTGTCCCAATCCATGGTTTTAACTTCAGCTGGCTTGGCTAAGGCTTTAGCCATCTTAAAAACGGCTGGTCCACAATGGGTTAGAAAAACGGCTCGTTTCTTGCTGGGCGTGGCATCTTTGAGGTTGTTGGACTCCAGGAACATTTGAAATCTGTCCATGTATGAGTCCCAATCTTCGCTAGCTGGATCGAATGGTGCGGGTGGTATAACGCTGCTGGCCATGTCGCCGTCGTTGCGCTCTGTCAGCCACGTGCTCCTTTGGCTAGCTCAATTCAATAGCTTCTGTTGCCTCCGCATCCCATCCTCATCGCCAGTGTTATATCTGGGAGGACGGTTCAAGAACGGAGGCAAGACTCAGATAGTAACTAAAGCTCTTTATCTGTGACTTCAGATCTGAGCAACTAACCCCAGCCACAGCAGCCCCTTATATAGGGCTGTCTGCGGCTAGGCAGCCAATGAAGGCGATTTGAGTTTTCCGCTCTTGGCAAGGCCAATCGCAGCAGCCCGTTTACTGGCCAATCGCATCAGTCTATGGCGACCAATCACAATCGGCTTTCAGCGGGCCAATCAGATTTGCAGGCTACAAGCCTGCTAGTCCGGAACAACTACTATACCTAAAACTGGTGAAGACATATAAACAGGATGGACAAAAGCCGGGAAAAGCTCCCTCAGGGGAAATGATGTAAGTCATTAAGAAAACAAAAGGACAAAAGTTGAACCTAAGCATGTGACAAGCCCCCTTCTCAAATGTCATCAACAAAGGAGTTGAGCCTGCATAAGAAGGCCCTTCCCAACAATAAAGCAAGAACTTTTGGGGGATAAAAGGGATCCTGAAGCCTGTCTACTGCTTGGATTGTTTTTGGATCCCAGACTTAACAACTTCTGTTGCTCTGATAAGTGTCTGGCAGCCTAATTGTGGATGTTGGATAAGTGTGAATGAAAGAGAGTGTGTAAGAGGAAGTAAATATATTTTACAATCTGTAATAGTTTGCTGTTATTTTAAATCCCTTGGATCTCTATTTTAAAGAACTGTTTGTGCCTCGTTGCTCAGCTGAAAACAATTTGAGTGTGGCCATTTTCCAGGGCTGTGAGTAGGTAAGTGACCATAAGCTGAACCTAAGAGCACACTTGTATAATTGTGCCAACATTTTTCATAGCTCACCTTCAGAAGAAAAATAATTCAATTTGCACAACAGCTTCCCCTTTTCTCCACAAATATAAATCCTGTTTTCATTGTATCGTGAGTTCACAGCCAAAGTATGTTTATAGAAAAGAATTTTCTTAGTTCATGCTCAGTTTATTAAACACTCACCCACACGGAGTTTGAAAGTGTTGAATGAATGTTTGTTGATAATGTCCAACTTGGCTACCAAAGCCATGGCAAACTCCACCATGGTTCCCAGGTGGGTGTAGGTCCTCTCAGTGTCCTGCACAAATCATCCATGTAGATGGAGGTATCAACGCAAGCCAATGGATAGAAAATGTAAAACACAGAGACAAAGGTTCCTCTAATATTAAGAGGAAAGTGGCTTAGCACAAATTGATCAAGTAACAAATGTACTTAAGATGTATTTTCCTCTCATTCTGCTACTGCAAAGTCAAAGTGAGCCCTTCAAGTTAGATGAGACTAGGAAAACAATGCTATGTAGGTAGTCCTCAACGTACAACTACAAGTGGGGCCAAAATTTCCATTGCTAAGCAAGAAGCTTGTCAAGTGAGTCACACCTGATTTAACAACCTTTTTCACAGTTATTAAGCAAATCATTAGATGAATCACACAGTCATTAAGTGAATCCAGTCTCCCTCGTTGACTTTGCTTGTCAAAAGCCAGTTGGGAAAGTCATAAAGGGTGGTCACATGATCCTAAGACAATGCAACTATTGTAAATACATGTTAGTTGCCAAGTAACCCCATTTTGATCACAGGGACATGGGGGTGCTGTGGTGGACATAAATGCGAGGACTGCTCATAAATCACTTTTTTCAGTGTCATTGTAACTTTGAATGTTCATTAAACACTAACACTGATCACTAAGTGGTTGTAAGTCAAGGGCTACTTGTACTACTTTTCTTGTAGTGCTACAGTGACAGAAGTTGCAAATTTGAACTAGATTCTCCCCTCCTTCCCTTTATCTTCATGTTCTTCCAGTGAACCTAAGGAGATCCCAGTCTGAGATGCTTACTGAAGCTATATACCTGCTCTGGACTCAGCCACCTCTTATCTAATCCTTGCTTTTGTAGTGATTCTTTCTCCTGTTCCTCACAGTCATTCCCTCTGATCTCTACAGATTCCTTATCATACACATTCCATTCATATGCATATATACTTTCACACATATGTCCCAGGATCCCAAAGAGCAAAATTATGGAACCATTCCAAAATTAAAAGATCCTGTATTTTCAAATAATTCATACAAAAAAGATGTAACTAATAAACACCAAAAATATGGCCTTGAAGATGCCAACAAAGAAACAAGGTGGAAACAGAACATGAAATCTCAGTTCCACAGACAGGTTCAAGATGAGTAGAGGAATCCTGAATAAAGATACCACCTGTTGGTTATCCTGACCAGCTGCCACATTCAAGCCAGTAGCTGCCATGTAAGTGCTGCCAATGGTTTTGATCTTCTCAACTCCACTGAACTTGGGTTTCAGAAGGAGCTATTAAAAGAAAGATAGAAAATAATTTATTCCGATAGTTCAAAAGCTAAGACACTTTTGCATATCAATCATTTATCTAACTTAGCATTTTTCTCTGAAAGGTATTTAGTCAGATGCATTTTGAGTCTGAATTGTGATGGTGATACAATTAGGCAGATGTCATCTCTGAGCACGGATGGTTCTTACAATTCTGAGACTGAAATTAGAAGTGCCTATAAGAAATGTTACACAATTTATTGGAACAAAATCCTATTCCCTTCTAATACCAATGAGCTTCGTTTGGTAATGAAACATCTTCAAGTTGGGGGTTTTCACAAACTTCAGAGAGTACCAAGGATCCCACAAATTACAGTTCCAACAATTGTAGAGATTATTCAACTAGATCTCATCCATGGTGATATTGGCTTTTCTACAAAAAGCCACATGAAAGACAGCAATAATCTGTCATTTTCAATTTCAATTTGAAGCAGTTCGCTTGAAGAAGAATTACACGATGCCAGTTTTATTAATGTACCATTGGGACCTCTTTAATTTTTTTACACTAGTATATCTCTGTTTCCTCAGCTTCTTTTCATTCTGAATTTAATTAAGCTTATTCTACTTATTTAATTATAATCAGAATATAGTATAATGTCATGGGGTGTTTCTACTTCCTAACCTAGTATTGTACTAATCCAGATCATAGATTCCTCAAATTCTATCACTATCTCACATCTTATTATTTTAATTGGGAATTAAAAGCCATGTTTTGAGATCTTTAGAACTTCCCTTGATCAAAACTGCTGGAACATAATTTCCACCATTTTGTGATAGCAAATAGTTGGAAATTATAGTTTAAATCCAAACAAGAAATATCATGATAAAAAAACAAAATCTCTGTCCACATCCCAATAATTCCTCCCTTCAAATTCCAGCCTAGCCTACAAACCAACAAGCTTTTGACCCTGAGCCCTTCCCAAATGTTAACTGTGACCTTTGATGATGCAAAAGGTGGTGCACTTGTATTTTGAATAATTATTGGCTGTTGGCTATGATTGGGTGATGTTTGGTCCCCTAGGTATGAATTATTTATTTATTCAAACATTCTATTTCCTAGAAATAAACTGAACTGTCATGAGATCTGCTGGCGTTGATTAGGTTACAGCACACATAAGCAGCGGTTTTCCCTTATGCACAATTAACTCTGATTATGATGATTTCTCTGTCTTACAAGAAGAAGAGGCCAGTGTAAGGAAGAGAGAATCTATTAAGCATAAGCTGTTCAAACAGTTTTTATATAAACTGGAGTAAAAATGTAATTGAGAGAAATTTCTGTTGGTGGATGAAACAGAATAAGCATATTATTTTACTTGTTCATAAATCTGTCTCACCTTCTCTCTGCATCCATCTGTATTTAAGTTATCCTTCACATTTTAATGCATTTTGTATGGAATTTCTGCTAATATAAGATGCATTTTATATATGCTGTTTGCTTCATTTGGACTTTTTTCTAACTTTTTATTGACATTTTTACAAGTATGAATACTTGTGGGAATAATTGGAAAGAAGTATAAAAATTATTCAAGTGTATAACTGCATGTACGTATGCACACATATACATGCAGAGAGACAAGAAAGAATGAGAAGATATAAATGCACGTAGCTACCTACAGGTACATATATTTCCCCATACCTCATCAAAGTCAGCAATGATCTCATTGAGCAGTCGGAGGCATTCAAGTCCTTCATGGTTGACATTGGATTCAGAATAAAATTCTTTGAAGTCCGGGATCGAAGCGAAGAGAACACAGACACAATCATAAGATTGATGATAGAGATCCTGCTGGCAGAGAAAGACTGAGAGTTATTCAAATTCAGCAATCCTTAAACTTCCACACCAAGGATATTCAAACTCTACCACCTACAGAATGATAGGAAAAGATTAAATTATCATTTCTTCAGTTGATGGATGGCAAATAGGTGATATATTAGATAGATAGATAGATAGATAGATAGATAGATAGATAGATAGATAGATAGATAGATAGATAGATAGATATGGATGGACAGACAGACAGATAGAAGATAGATAAATCTTCAAATTCTTGTCCCCTTCCTGGAAGATCAGAAAGGATAGTTTAACCATTGCAACACAGCTACAACAGATCCAATTCTTTGGATATGCTTGTCTTACCCCAAAACCAAATGGAGGTTTGAATACATGCTGGGCTGTGATGTTTTGGATCATGAGTCTCATGCTTGTAATGGCAGCCTAGAAACCCAAGAAGCCTCTTTTGTCAGCTCAGGTAAGGAAAATGCTGAACAGCAGCACAAGTTTTCTATTGCTTTATTTTATTTCATTACCAAATTTATATGGCTTTCCATCTCATGGAACGTGACTCTGGGCAGCATGCAACAATCCCATAAAACAATTAAATATATAAAGCAATTGTTATAAACAGCTACAAAACAATAAGAACAATCACTACAATTAAGAGGCAATTCCACCTCCACCCCCACCTTGCAACCTGTTTCCTCCCTCCCTGTCTTTTAATGATAATTTTATTTTGATTGTGATTTCCACTTTTAGCATTTTAGAAATATTAAAATTCTATTGTTTTAATGCTTTTAAGCCACCCAGAGTTGTTTTGATAGAAGAAGAGGAGTAAATAAATGTTATAAATAAATTACATAAAACCTAATAATTATTAATATCAGATCTGCCAGCACTTAAACCTCTAAATAAAAATGACCCTGGTCTTCATTTGTTGAGAAAGGTATAGTTTTATTAGAAATCAAGTGCATTGCAGTAGTGAATGACATGCAAAAATCCCTATGTTCATTTTTTCCCTCCTTTATATCTCATATCTCTGACTACCCATGGCAAATCAAGTTCAAGTAAGATGTTTTTGTTTGAGGGGTCCACGCAGGAAATGAGAGGCAGGACATGGGGAACTGGTAAACAGCCTTTATTTAAAAATCAGTTCAGAAAAAGCTGCTCAGCCTCGGCTGGCGCCGGCTTTTATAGCTGGTGCTGTTCAAAATTTCAGCTACTGACAGGACTTTGTTTTTCCCACCAGTGGCTGGGCCAATGAGTGGAGTCTACTAGCCGACTCCACTCCTTGGCCATATTTGGTCATATACAGCACCCTTCACCTCTTAGTTAGTGTTCCTCCAATCAGCACCCGCCTACCATATGTAATTGCATAAGTAGGTGGGGCTTTGATGGGCGCGACTGGACCTGCACACCTCACTTCCTGGGGCAGCAGCCCAAGTGGATGGGTCTGCTGCTGCTACGGTCCATGCCAGTGGAATCGTCTCAAAGCTTGTTACTGGCAGGGACCATCGAGCCTGACACCTCAGAAGGACCCCACGGGACTTCCTCTTTGCAAGATAAGTGTCTCTGTTGTTGTTGTTCAGGGATTTGTGCCTGTGGGGTTGGTGTTTGTGGCCTGGGTTGTTCAGTTGTTGCGTGTCAGGTGATTGGCTGGTTGTCTGTGCTCAGGACCTGGCCTCATAGCTGATCAATGTGTCATTCCTATAGCTTCCCTTCCTCCATCTCTACTCTGTAGGACCTTGGCCCTATGTTTGAAACAACTCTCGCTGGTGTGGTGGGTGTTTCCCATTTTCTGGGTCTCGCGGCCGGGGGTGCTGGCCTAGATTCTTGGCAATGTGTGCAAGTGGCAACCCAGGTTTCTATCTCATTGTCCATCCCCCATCACCATATGTAGTTTCTGGCTAGGGCTTTCATCCAGACTATTCCAGGGTGGTCCTCATGAAGCATTTCTAATATTTTATTTCTTAATGGGGGGAATTACTACCTGGTCCCCCCATAGTAGACACCCTTCAGTACTGACAGCTCGGCTTGCCTATTTTGGCATGGTTTGTATTCCTCCCCCTGTGGTGCCTCCAGCCATCCCCTCCACACCCAGTTCGAAATCTGTGCCATGGTTTTGTTGTGAATGGTGAGTCTCGCGATCTCTGTGGACGTCATCATCCCAAGCTGTATGTTCTCTATTAGTAGGACTGTCGTGGATGGCGCTGGGTCTTTAGTGGTGTCTGGAAGGGGGCAACGGCTGAGGGCATGGTTATGGGCAATGTCTGTCCCTGGCCAGTGGGTTAGCTGTAGCTGTATGTTGCCAAGAATACTGTCCATCTCAACATCCTGGGGGACAGGATGTTTGGTGTGGGTTTGTCACCAGCAAGAATGCCAAATAAGGGCTTATGATCAGTGATGAGGTTGAACTGACTGTGGTACACGTACTCATGGAAACGCTTTACCCCTGTGACCACAACAAGTGCTTCCTTGTCGATCTGGCTGTAATTTCTTTGTGTTTTAAATAGTGTCTTTGAGAAATAAGTGATAGGGGCTTCAGTTCTATTGGGTAGTTTGTAGCTGAGGACTGGAATCAGTAGCATCTCGCTGTATTGGATGAGAACACTGTCCGATGTTAAGATGCTTTTTATTTTTTTAAATGCTTTGGCCTTTTGTTGTCCCCAAGTCCAGCTCATCATTTTATCAAGCAGCCTGTGGAGTGGTTCCGCAATGGTCACTTGCTGCGGCAGAAACACATTGTAAAAGTTCAGCAACCCTAAGAATGCTTGCAGCTCTGCTTTGTTTTGTGGCATGGGGTCTTCCCGTATGGGCTTAAGCTTCCCGTTTGTGGGTCTGATGCCTGCAGCATCAATGAGAAACCCCAAGAATTCTACCTGCGGGACCACTATGTGACATTTGTTTCTCTTTAATTTCAATCCTGCCTCCTGGAATCTTTCAGGACTGCCCTTAGATGTTCCATCAATTGCTCCCTGCTGGTAGCTTAGACAATTACATCATCAAAGTAGGGTATTACTCCAGAGATGTTGTGCAGCAACCACTCCATGATACTCTGGAACAGGCCTGGGGCTATGCACTTGAATGTCACCCTGTGCATGACGATGGTTTACGCCTCAGCAGTAGCCTTGTTGACAGGTAGTTGCTGATATGCCTGGGTCAGGTCCAATTTAGAGAATATAGTCCCCCGGCCCAGGGAGTGTAGGAGGTGCTGGACTACAGGCACTGGGTAGGTGCTTTGCTGTAGCACTTTATTAAGGGTCATTTTATAGTCAGCACAGATTCGTATCGATCTGTCTGGCTTAACCGGAATCACAATCAGGGTCTCCCATTTGGCATGGTCTACCAGTTCTAGAACCCCGTGGGCTATTAATTTGTCCAGTTGTTCCTCGACTTTTGGTCGGAGGGCAAATGGGACTCACTGTGGCTTGAGGTGGGCCGGGGCGATATTGAGGCCTAAATTAAATGATATAGGGGTCCCTGTGTACTTGCCCAGTTTGTCGTCGAAGATGTTGGTGAATTCTCGTTCCAGTCCCACAATGTCTCTGGTTGGTCAGGGGGAAGGTCGTCTCTGTTGCGTGGATGCCAGCAATGCTTATCTGAAGTGGCAGAAACCATTGTCTACCGAGCAGACTAGGTAGGCTTTGGTCTACTATTGTGAGTGGTAGGCTTCTGCAGAAGGTGCCATACTCCATGCATGCAGTCTTTTTTCCCAGGACTGGTATGCGCCAGCCCTGGTAGTTTCTCAAAATAATGGCTTGAGGTTCCAATTGGTCGCACCGTTGCTCAGGTAAGAATTTTTTAAGGGTGTCCCACGATATCATGAATATATAGGACCTCGAGTCCACCTCCATATGGAAAGGTTTGCCCTTGATTTCAACCGTGGCCGTTATTTTGTTTGCTTCGAAAGCATCAGTGCATCTCACTCTGGCCTGCACTAACCCACGAATGTGAATTGGACTTCCTCTTCCCTGGAGTTTTCCCTCTTTTTGAATCTCTCACCATGGTTCTTCCACCCTCCCCCTTGGTGGCCATGTTGTTTTGCGGGCTCACTGGTCCTGCTTGCTCGTCAGTTGTGTCTCACGGCATACCTCTGTGATGTGGCCTCTACGTTTGCATCTCTGGCATACGGTGTCTTTAAAATGGCACACAGATCAGAGGTGGTTTCTGCCACTGCCACCACACTCTTGGGTTCCTGGTTTCCCACCTGACTTACTGGACCTCAGCTTATGTACATCTCTACCATCATCATCATCGCTGGTGTCAGAGGCAGACTCACTGGGCCTTGGCAGGCATTCAGTCCCAGTTGCATGGGCTCTTCCACTCCCTTGGATCCATGCCACTGAGCTGTCGGATGATTTGGCGGCTCTGGCTTCATCGATGGCTTCTTGGAAGGAGATGTCCTCGTGGGCCAGAATTTTCTTTTGTAGTGCGGGATCCTTTGTTCCTAGGATGATTCGGTCCCAGATCATCCCCTCAGTATCTAGGAATTTGCAGTTCTTTGCAATTCTGCATAGATCTGCCACAAATGAGTTGATCGTCTCTCCCTCTTTCTGGCTCCATGTGTAGAAGTTGTAGCCGCTGGCCAGATAGGACAGAGATGGGCCATAGTGACTATGGAGGGCGTGCTGGAGCTCATCCCAGGATACAATCTGTAGATTGTCCGCAACCAGGGCATTGGCCATTTCATAGATCTCAACATCGCAGTACATTAGGAAGAATGCCCTTTTTTGCGCATCGGGGGCTGCTTGAAGTCCGTTGACCTCCAGATGTAGGTTGAACTGGCCCATGTAGGATGATCATTTCTCCTTAGTGGGATCGTATGGGATGGCCATCGGGCAGTGGGCCAGGACAGTCATGCGCTGTGCCATGTTGTCAGTCAGTCACAGTTGTTCTTGGCAGTGCTTTGTCTGTTGGCGGCGGTTGAAATGGCACCGACCCCATGAAATGTCCTTTGTTCTCTCTGCAGCTCAGGATCCCATCTTTGTCACCAGTGTTCGAGGGGTCTGCGTGGGAAATGAGAGGCAGGATGCAGGGGACTGGTAAGCAGCCTTTATTTAAAAATCAGTTCAGAAAAAGCCGCTCAGCCTCGGCTGGCACTGGCTTTTATAGCCGGCACTGTCCAAAGCTTCAGCCATTGACTGGACTTCGTTTTTCCCACCAGCGGCTGGGCCAATGAGTGGAGTCTATTAGCCGACTCCTCTCCTTGGCCATATTTGGTCATATACAACAGTTTTCAGAATGGCAACTTCAAACGTAGGTTGGTATGCAACTCCATTCTTCTCCCAGCCAGATGGCCTTGAAGCAGCATCTTGGAGAGATGTAATAGTACTTTTATTCCCCCCACCCCCCAGCATTCTCCCTCCCCAGAGTTCATGGCAGGTTGTTACCATGTTAGTGAAGTACCCAAGCAAGCGTAAAGTGGCAGCTGACAAATAAGAACATTAAAAGCTATGAAAGCAGAACTAAAACAGGAAAAAAGACTAATAGAAAGGGGGTTGTTCAGGGGTGGGATTCTACTGGTTAGGACTGGATCATTGTTCCGATGATCAGCTTGCTCCAAACTGGTTCTCTGTGATGTGCATGTGGGCTCGCCCACCTGCCCCTGCTCTTTCCTGTGCTTTATCTCCTTTGTTTAGAGCACAGCTGATTCGTGTGGCAGAGCAGTATGGGCTTTTTCAAATGCAGAACATGCGCATTCATATCCAAAGTATGCAATATACCAGTGGAATCCCACCCCGGGGTTGTTAATAATAAAGAATCTACCTCATGAGTTCACTTGTCCTCAGGTGTCTCCAAGCCTGCTAGCATAACTTTATTCTGTGAAACTTCTTTTCCGGTAACATTGAATTGCTAACCAGGGCATATAAAATCTTTGCCAGACAAATTCTCAAATACAGCTCATCTGCCTGGAACCCACACTGTATATCGGACATTAACACGATTGAGCAGGTTCAAAGATATTTCTTTTGCAGAGTACTCCACTCCTCTACTCACAATAGAATTCCCTATGCCTCCAGGCTTGAAATTTTGGACTTGGACCATTTGGAACTGCATTACCTGCGGTCCGATCTAAGCATTGTTCACAAAATTGTCTGCTATAACATCTTGCCCACCAATGACTTCTTTAGCTTCAATAATACACGGCCAAACAACTGATACAAACTTAAAGTAAAGCGTTCCAAATTCGACTGAAGAAAATACAACTTCAGCAACAGAGTGGTCGAAGTCTGGAACACCCTACCTGACTCCATTGTTACAGCCTCAACCCCTCACAGCTTCAACCTCAAACTGTCTACTGTGGACCTCACCCCATTCCTTAAAAGTCCATAAAGGGGGTGTGCATAAGAGCATCAGTGTGCCTACCGCCTTGTCTTACTGTCCACATTTATCTGTATTTACTTCCTTTGTTCATGTTTATGTTCATACCTATACTTGTTCTACATGTTTGACAAATAACTAAATAATAAAATAATAAAATAAAATAAATAATTAACCAGATCTGCGGGGACCTTTAAAGCTCAGGAGTGATAAATCCAACCTCATACCTGGGGAAGAAGATTCTACAATGCGAATGCCACAGCAGAAAAGGGCCCACCAAATATTTGTCAGCTGCCCTAGATGATGGAATCTGTAACCTGTTTTGTTTCTGCAACCCAATTCAAGACCCAAACTTTAGCAGCCAACTTCAAGGTGGATTAAAAAGACCAAAAAAAAAAAAGGTTAAAAGATGAGCAAAATATTCCTTCCTGCCATCTTCCTTCTTGCTCCTCCAACCTGTGTTGGCAATGTGTCAAGAACCTAGCCAAATAACATTAGCATGGTTTGGCTTCACCTCTCTCTGTGGCATCATCAAGGAAATATCAACCTTCTAGGCTCACCGTATTGCACCGGTTCTGGCGAATGAACTGCTGAGCTACATCAGCTGGGAGAACATTTTCCAGCAGGACTCGGTTGAGATTCTCCATGGTTTCAATCTCTTCGCGTTCTTTCTTGAACTTCTTTTTCCAGAGAAAATCTAAGCGGCAGTAATACTCATTCTGAGAAAAAGAAGATTCAGTTTTGCAGTGAAAACCTTATCTTTTACAAAGCACTAGAGAATATTTTTAGCTCCAGGTTGAACTTTGAGTTTCCTTGATGCTCTCTGAGCTTGATGGATTTCTGGCAGATGTTTCATTATAACATCATCAATACTAGAAGGGTATGGGATTTGCTTTTATTGTTATATATTAATGGCTTGCCCTGTCAGGGTTGGTGGGAGTGTTCTTGGCAGTGCTTTGACTGAATAAATAATAAATATTATGCAACAATTTGAAGGATGGAATATACAAAGTCATAAACTTAGAAGTTATCAAAAAGTGTTGCTATCCCACACACTCCTGGAAAGTGGAGATTTAAACAATATATCCCCTCTCCCCAGGACCACAAATAATCTTAGGTCATTAAAACTACTGTAACTCTTAATAGAGACATATACGTTCTCCCCAGTCTTCAAGCACATTCATATAATATTTATATAAGCTACTGATATAAAGTTCAGTATGTCTCTGAAGATATGAAGTACCATATAGAAATACATTCATTTTTTTGCCCTGGTTGTTGTCTTGATCATGCCACCATTTTGCATATAGGAAAAATGTCCCACTACATCAAGCAGATTTTTCCCCAATTCTCTTCTACCTGAAGCTTCTTTCTGAAGCTTATTTTTTTTAATTTATTCATTTATTTAATGTATATCCTGCCTTTATTATTGTTATAAATGACACAAGGACAGCAAACATATCTGATATATCTTTCCTGTCTTATTTTCCCCAAAATAATCCTGTGTGGTGAATTGGACTGAGAGGTAGTGATTGGCTCAAGTCATCCAGCTGCCTTTTATGCCTAAAACAGGATTAGAACTTATAGATTTAGCCTGGTGCCTTAACCTTCTGAGACCACATCTCAGCAGACACACACAGAGTGAGATAAGATTGCATCAATATGACATGCACTGTGAATGTGTTACTGGCAATGTGTGAAAAGCTAGCACTGTATAGAATGCCTAGAAAATCTATCAAATGTTTTTAGACTAAAGGCTAAAACATACAAAGAATAGTTGCAGGAATTATGTATGTCTAGTTTAATGAAAAAAAGGACTAGGAGTGATATGATAGCAGGGTTCCAATATCTAAGGGGCTGCCACAAAGAAGAGGGAGTCAAGCTATTCTCCAAAGCACATGAAGGCAGGATAAGAAATAATGGATGGAAACTAATCAGGGAGTGAAGCAACCTAGATAGAACTACAGAGAAATTTCCTGACAGAGAGGACAATTAACCAGTGGAATGACTTGCCTCCAGAAATTGTAAGTACCCCATCACTGAAGGGTTTCAAGAAGAGACTGAACTTCCATTTGTCTGAAATGGTCAAGCAAATGGTTCGGCCAGATGACCTCCAGGGTCCCCCCACAACTTGCTATGCTATGCTATGCTATGCTATGCTATGCTATGCTATGCTGTGCTATGCTGTGCTACAATATGATAAATTTGTGGTTTTTATTAAGCAATAAAGTGATTACAAAGAAAAAGAAGGTTTGGGTTGTGCCTTTTTCCAATAATGAACCAATTTAGGTTCCAAGAAAAATCACTTTAAGAACATTGCATTTTGAAAAACCAGTTCTTACTTAAGATTGTATTTGAAACATTTTTTTTCTACCGTGCTCTATTTTTCATCAAATCAGTTACTGACTGCATTAAAACTCTCTCATTTGCAAATAAGAAGAACAAAGCCAGATTCCTGTAAAAACAGACAGCCGCTTTAACCACACTTGACCACAACTTTTTGAATGCTGGTGGAAAAACATTAGTAAAGATTTCCAAAGCCTCAAACCACAAAAGAGGAAAGGATGGCAGGATGTGAAAAGGTGACTTTGAAAGAGTGATGGGAAATTTGCCCTCCAATTTCACCCAAACCAACTTCCCCAAGGTGCATTTTGTGAGTGCAATACAGAGCCTGTCCTACTTCTTATCTGTAATAAAGGAGAACTTCCTGGTAAGACCAACGCAAGTATAGGTTTGTCACCCAACCTGAAGCTTATGTGACAATCCTATACTTTCGTTGGTCCTACCAGGAAGTTCTTCTCTATTGCAGATGAGAAATGGGGCAGGTTCTGTATTGTCACTCAGCCCTAAACT
The DNA here is from genome assembly GCF_900518735.1 of Pseudonaja textilis. Next base: position 362,889 of record NW_020769512.1, on the reverse strand, counting down.
TATGAGATATGGAGAGATATGAAAGACAACAATCAAAGAAGTCGCATTCACAAACTGAATTAAAGTGGGAACTGGAGGAAACTCACCTGTCTAGCCAGACCCAATAGGGTGAAGAAGAAAACAAAGAATGAGAATGCTCCCATCACCTTCGGCTCCTTTAGTACCCCAGGTCTGAAAGAATGGAGTTACAGAGAACATCATTCCTGGTCTATTCTTCTAAAATGACCTTTTGGAGCACAATATATTCATCTTACCATACCACTCATATGATCTTTGCCAAAGTAACAGGAAGTCATTTCTAAACAGGCTGGGTCTTTATTCAGGCTAGTGCTATGTTAAATATTGCTCCCTATTTAGTTTTGTGAATTTGACAAGAGGAACCAAAGTCAAATGGAAGAAGTTGGTAAAAATGTCTTCTCTTTTCACTGCCCAGCAGTAGTTTTTTTTTTTTTTTAAAGATTTAACGTCTGTATTGTCTCTTTCCATGTCCTATTCCATATTTTTTTTTACAGTTATCAATCAACTACATACAATTATATAGCCATCTGACCCTCCTGTAGTCAACAGATCATAGAATTACATTCTTGGAAGGTACCATAAAAATCATCAGTGCAGGATTTTCAAGAGCAGGGGTGCTCAACCTTTTTAATTCTGGGGACCAGTGGTGGCAGCTGAAGCTTCAACAGTTTCAGCAGCAGCAGAAAGAATGTTTTTTGCACGTGTAACCAAAATCCAATGCATACACAAATGAAACTTCACACTCTTGCCTGCTGTTTCGGCAGCCTAGTTCCCAATGGGCAGTTGGCCAGGGATTGGGACCCCTGAAGTAGAGCATTTCTGACCAATGACCATGTAGAACCTGCTTTGAAGACCTCTAGTGAAGAGACTTCTTGATATGTAGCCTAAACCTTCTTCCTTGCACTTCTAATTCATTGGTCGTGAATCTGCTGTCCCATAATCTCATAAAGTATGTCTATTCCCTCTTCTGTTTGATAGTCCTTCAGAGAATTGAAGATGGCTGTCATATCTCCTGTCAGTCATCTCTCATATAAATTAATATGGCCAAACTTAGAAACAGTATTTTAAATTGAGTTAGATCTTTATCCCAAGCTCGAACAGTGGCTTACTGTGATCTGGACTCTATGCTCCTCTAAAGACACGCCTTTTTAGCAATTGCATCATAATGGTGGCTCATGTTTTATTCTTTTCACAGCCAAATTCTTTTTTACAGCCAAGTAATACTATTGATTGTTGCATGGATAAAAAAAGATGGAGAAACTAAGAATCATTTCATTTCTGCAACATGCATGGTTCTCTTCTGAAGCACAAAAAAGCCCACAGGCAACCATTAATCAAGGTGATATAACCTTCCCTCCCTATCATTGTTAGCAGAACTTGTATATTCCTGGTGAAAGACGAGGCAAAAATGTCTCTTGCTGTGATTTATGATTTTAGTGAATGCCTTAATTTATACAGTCATTCTTCAGAAGAGATTGTACTTCTCCTTTTTCTATAACTGAGAGCCAGGTGACCAAAACAGTTCTACTCGGTGTTGATTTCATTTATGTTTCATGTCATTTTTGTTGGTTTGCCTGCTTCTTTCATTTCATTTTTTTTCCCATCAGCACAAAAATATATGTGTGTTTTGTAATTTTATGAAGAAGATATATCAGTAATATTTTATCTATACCATTGTAATCTTCAATAACTTGAGGCTATAAATCAGGCTCATTAGTTTTCCAAATGTGGGGGGAAAATATATTTGAGGAATACTATTTCCTTTAATTCTCATAGAAGAAAGAACAAAATAAGAAGGTCTGACATAGTTTCAAGCCCACAAGTTACAGCTAAAAGCCACCTGGTGTGATAAATATACTAACCATGGATGTCAAACTTGATCGTGTCACATGTCGTATCATGATGTATTGTGAAACTTTTTGCCTCTGAGGAGCTGGGGTAGCTGTGGCCTGCACATAACACATCTGGCCTGCAGGCCACCAGTTTGACAACCCTGACCTAAGTAGTTCCTGATCATCTGAATCTATTCTTCAGTGAAATCAAGTTTAGGTGATTCATGTCTTCTAGGAACGGATGGCATCAAAGTAATTTTTCATCTAAACATAACCAAAATGTTTACTCTAAGGCAATTAAATTGTTGGATATGATGATATGCTTCCTTGGGCTATCAGACTCCTGAATGTAACATAACATCATAATTATGTAGTATGATAGACTCACAGGGACGGTGCAACATGTTCATTGCATTGGTGCAATATAATATAATGTTATGTTCTGCACATATATGTATAGAGGATTGTGTGTTTGTTAGTATGATTTACTGGATAAGGGATTTTCTTTTTTTCATTGTGAGTTATTGAGATGCATTTGTGTTGGGGGGTTGCACTGAGGGAGTGCAACTTAGCCAACTTCATTGTACACATGTTGTGCATTGACAATAAAGGTTTGAATTGAATTGTGAAAGATGAACATCCACAAGAAACCATCAAAATCACATAATCTCAAGAGTATTTGTCTGAGTTCTACAACAGCCATGCTATAAGAACACATGAAGATACCTCTTGGGTGAAACCAAAAGTCCTTCTAATCCAGAATCAGATTTCCAACAGTCCCCTAGCCTGATGTTTTGGGGACTTTCTTAAGCAGATCCTGAGTCAACAAACTTGTGTTGTTACCTTCCAATAATGTATATTCATACTACCCTTCTTGGATCATGATCTTCTGTGAAGGCTTCAAAGACAATGGCCTCAATGAATATCTGACCATTAATCTAATCTTCCTTTAAAAGCCACCTAGCCAGATGGGCATAACTTTAAACATCTCCCAAATCATAACAGTGTCTGTTAACCAGCTTTTACATTGGCGGTGGTGATGGTGCTATCATTGGAAGGAAGTTGCTACAGCTCCTTGATCATTTCTATTGTTCTTTTCTGCATCACTTATGTCATGCTCCATTAAAATGGGAGCCATTTAACCCAGAAACCAGGAAGGAACATTAATCAAGAGGGATAACTGGTAGTCTTTCTGCTTTTATTCTGGGAGAACTCCATAGGCTAATTACCTGAGTGCAGTTTGGTTACGGTAGAGCTGAGTGACATAGAAGTCAGAGAGCCAGGAATGGGTATGAAGGAACAGCACATTGTAGACAACAAGGCAAAGTATCAGCATGGTCAGCTTGAGCTCGAAGTTCATGTGGAGGAAGAGAGAACATGAGAGGAATCCTAGGACACAGCAGTAGATATAATACTAAGGGAGAAGAGAAAGAGGGAGAAGGAGGGAGAGAGAGGGGAGAGAGGTGGGAGAGAGAGAGAAATGGGAGGAGGAAAAAGAGAAGTTATTGGTGAGATTGGTACATCCATTAATCAAAAGAATATAAAAAGATAATTGATTAAAGAGATCAACCTTACCGGCACACTGAAGAGGGAGTTAAACCGAGAGAATTCCTGTACAATATTCATGCTTGATAAGGTAGAATTTTCAAGTTTCACAAAGCATGAGGTTTCTGGCATAAAGAACTACGAAGCAGAATTAGAGAGCACATTAGAAGGGAAGAGGGGATAGAAATCCTTCTGATCTGCACTAGATAGTAGAAGCTATTCCAGGGATTCAACAACCCCTTTCTGTTTCTTGGGAATAGCATCAGTGTGGTAAAAGCAATATATCACAGTGGCCTCTATCAATGGCCAGAGAAGGAATATTGGTGGGTATTCATCTTGAATCCTTCCAGTATCTTTTACATTCAGATTACTGGAACAAAGTCCAGATAGAGAATCAATACTTTTACCCCATTGTAGATTGAATTGATTGCACATCTAGCAACATTAGCAGAAACAGGGTTGGATGGAGTGATCCTTAGATGGAAGACTAACAGGAGATCCCAGAGGTATATGTTAGATTGGGAAGAGGGTGGAGATTTGTTCTCTAAGTTTGTGGGTTGGTTTCAAAACATTTTGTTACCAGGCTAGATAACATCTTCAGAGAGTTTAGAGCAGGGATGTCAAACTCACACCGTCAAGGCAGCATCATGTGACGTATCGGGACTTTTTCAAGAGTAGTTTGCTGGGGGTTCTCAGAGGTTTGGGAGAGCCCCTAGCTAAGATTCTGTGCAATTTGAGAACTCCCAAATCCTGCTACTGGCTGGCCCCACCCACCCTACCCTTCTCCCAGGAGTCCCCAGGTGGCCCGTTTTGAATGCAAATAAGTGCAGGACTCATGCAGAGGCTCAGGGAGGGTGAAAAACGGGCCTCCCGGAAGTTTGAGAAGGCCAGAAATGGGCCCATTTCTGGCTTCCAGAGACCCCCACCATGGTGCAGGAGGCCAACTAGGCCATGCCCACCATGGCCACGCCCACCCAGTAACCAGTCAGAGACCCCTTTGCTAAAAATTTTGAAGCCCACCCCTGGACTTTTTTCCCCTTCACTAAATTGGGTGGTGATGGGACCAGCACGGGATGCATCTGGCCCGCAGGCCATGGTAAGAGAATCTCCTAAAATCCACTGAAGATGTTACCTAGCCTGGTAACGAAATGTTTGGAAACCAACCCACAAGCTCGGAGAATGAACCTTCACCCTCATCCTATGCCCAAGCTACAGATATTAGCCACTATTGCAAAGTCTGGAAATTGACAAAGCATCCTGAAAGAAGGCAGTGGTAAACTACTGTGGTCCCAGTGCCATAAATATAACATATAGAACTCAAGCACAATTTGGAATAAACTTCGCTTTTGAAAAACATATGTGAATACAATTCATTCTTTCATCTATGAAGCCTCTTAGCACTGATTGGCAACTCCACATTAAAATTAAATGTACTTTGGCTCTCCTGGGCTATAAGGAGTTCTTCCCAGGTATCTTGAACCTTTCTTTCCTCTTCCTCCCCCTTCCCAATATTCTATTTCTCTCTCCTTCCCATTCACTAGCAACATACCAAGTTCAACACTGACATTGTGAGAACCACAAGAATGGTGATGATGCCCAAGGAGACACGTAGCCATGGTTGAATGCAAACATTGGCCAAGATGGATGGAATCCAATACAAGATCTTGGGACCTTTCAGGAAACATTTCTGTATGTAGCAAAAACAAAAAAAAAACAAAAAAAAAAACAATATAACCACCCATAGAGCCAAAATGTTGGATTCCTTTCTGTTACTACACCATCAATCTTCTCTGGACATTAAAAAGTCTATTTAAAAATAAGAATAATATTTCCCAGAAGACAAAAGCCATATTGGCTTATTCTATTTTAATATTTGTTTGTGTATGGAAATTGTACAAAACAAAACAAAATAAAATGGAGCTCACATTAAAAATAATGACCAAAACCCATCAACACATGAGGGGTGCTCTCTGAGCTTGGTTGTTTTCTTGCAGATATTTCATTACCCAAACTAGGTAACAACCAGTGGTGGGATTCAAACATGTTTACTACCAGTTCTGTGGGCATGGCTTGGTGGGAATAGCTTGGTGGGCGTGACAGGGGATAGATAGTATAAAAACTCCATTCCCTCCCCACTCCACTAACCTGCTTTCCAGCTCTGTTCTCCTGTGCAGGGCAACAAAAGAAGACCCTAACCGATCAGCAGGGACTTGGAAGGCAGAAAATAGATGGGGATAGGGGTAGTCAGAGGTGGTATTTGCTGGTTCTCCAAACTATTCAAAATTTCTTCTATCGGTTCTCCAGAACTGGTCAGAACCTGTTGAATACCACCTCTAGTAGCATCCTCAGTGCTAGTCTAGACTAGCAGAAATGACTGCAAGGAAACAACCAAGCTTAGAGAGCACCAAGGACCCCTGAGCTACAAATATTCTCCTTTATTGGTTCCCATGAATACAATAAAAATCAACAATACAGGAACAAAAATACAATAAATTAATATACAGAATTGTACTGCATATGTCTATTTTTTCCCTTGGGCTCAATTATGTGGGAGCATCTTATTCAGTTTGGCAAACTGTGCCCATATAACAGCTTTGTGGAGGCATTTAGACAATTAGGTATGATCTATGTGGGGATTTTGTAAGCTACTTCTCCCAAGTAGGAGCTGAGTACCCAAAGTCATACACCATTCTGACTATTTTTTAATATGGATTGTAAGTAAGAGATGACTTCCCCCTTCACTCACATTTTTCTTGTAGAAATATGCCTACACCTCAGCTCTGCTGAGTCCAAGGGCCAAGACATAGGAGAGTTTAAACACTGTTAGGAATCTGCCCACCAATTAGTTGGGTTGGCAATATATAAACCAACAATGTATGTTTGTAGCTTTAAGACAAAATCACTGTGTTAATTTATACTATATTCCGATTGGTTGATTATATTGCAAATTACCATAAGAGGGAGCTAGAGATCATAGCTTGCTCTCTCTGACATTCTGTCTCTCTGACATTTTGTCTCTCTGACATTCTGTTGCTATCTAAGGTTCTCTGTTGTATTTATTCTGTGCTTATGCTTTGACATTTTTGTTTATTATAAATGACAAAGGCAACCGGTAAGAAGACTTTGTAATTGGATATTCTTTGGACTGAAAAACGTATATGACCTGGACTGTTTATTGCACTGTGCTATTTCTTAAAGTAAACTTTAACTCAATTTAGTGTATCTGTATGTGGCTGGATAATTATTCATAACTATTCTCATAAACATTTCCATGTGCATATCCTCATTACTCAAGGGTTATTTTGTACATATCATAACAAACACTTTTGATACTTCTTGCAAATGACCTTGCTCCCTGGAAATCTGCCCTCCCTGGAAGACTTAGCCAGGTCCCGCTGCCAAAGCAGAATCAAGGCCATTATAGAAGACCCGTTACACCCTTGCAATTATTTTTTTGACCTGCTGCCATCTGGATGGCGTTTTAGGTCAATAAAATCCCACACCACTACACTAACAAATAGTTCCTTTCCCTGGGCCATCCGAACTGCAAATAAACATGAAGTCACTACCAGATTAAGATGTGAAAAGATGTGAAATCTCAATACCCCATTCAGAGAGCTTAGAGACATATTACAGTACAATCCATCTCTTGTGTATTATACTCGGCTAAGCATTACAGTCAGTGTTGGATGTATATTTTGTGTATATTCATAGATATTGTACTCTCAAATTGCAAATGGAGATGTGAGTACTCTGTCTTTCTTATCTTCATTTTTAAGTACTTTGGTTTTATTGTATTGTGAACAGTTGCTGGGGTGCATCCACAGTTTCGTTGTACCTGTACAATGACAATAAAGTTCTTCTAATTCTAATTCTAATTCCATTTCAAAACCTAACCCTAGAGACAGCTTCCAACCAGTCCCAAGAATATGAGCATCTTTTAAATTTGTCTGCAGAAGCTATGGCCCAAAAGTTAGAATGGGCTACATAGCTACAATGGCCCTGCTCATTGCCTGATTAGAGATCCCCATGAGGTTCTCTTCTGAAGTATCCCCTCCAGAGACTTACCGCCAGGTGACCAGCAAAGCAGGTGAGAAGGAGGAGAAGAAACAGGAAGAAAGAAATTCCATAGGAGATCCCCAGTGCTTTTGTTCTAGATGGAAAGAATAAATGAGGAATCCAGTTTGCTGGCATTTGTGTAATTCAATGTTTATTTTTGCTTTTATTGATCTTGAAGAAGAACCACCCATTGAGGTAATGACCTCCTGGCATTTTGTGCTGGTTAAAGTCTTGCCATAATCAATTTACTTGAGCATCCATGAGAGCTAGAAACTCATTCATTTTCAGTCTCATATATCGGTTGCCACATAGATCTTCAAGTGAGAAGTGGCCTTTGATAATTTTCTCCCTGCGTGACTTAGCACAAACCTACTATTCATTTCTGTACACATGTTCTGCTCAAAACATCTCCAAGCTGGTGCCCTCCACAAAAGTGGAATTAAAAGTATTCCTGTGATCACGAGAGACTAGAGGCTCAAACATACAATGAATGGTTGCAGGAACTAGGCATGGCTAGTCCAGTGAAGAGAAGGACCAGGGGAGACATGATAACAGTGTTCTAGTATTTGAGGAGCTGCCACAGGGAGGAAGGGGTCAAGTTATTCTCCAAACCACCTGAAGGCCAGGCAAGGAATAATGGATGGAAACTGATAAAGGAGAGATTCAATTTGGAAATAAGGAAGAAATTTCTGACCGTGAGAGCAATCAACCAAAGAAACATCTTGCCTTCAGAAGTTATGGAAGCTTCATCACTGGAAGCTTTCAAGAAGAGACTAGACTGCCATTTGTCAGAAATGGTGTAGGGTCTTCTGCTTGGGCAGGGGGTTGAACTAGATGACCTACAAGATCCCTTCCAACTCTGTTAATCTGTATCTGTATCATGCTGACTGGAGGATTCTGGGAATTGCAATCCAAAGAATATTATGGAATTTTAAGGCTTTGGCCTTACAGTTACACTCCTGAACACACATGCTGCTTAGCACCCATACATTTTAAGGAGAGTATGAGCCTCAGTGGTGCAGTGGTTAGATTACAGTACTGCAGGCTACTTCTGCTGACAGCTGGCTGCCTCCAATTTGGCAGATCAAATCTCTCCAGGCTCAAGATTGACTCAGACTTCCATCCTTCTGAGGTGGATAAAATGAGGATCCAGGTTGTTGGGGACCATAGGCTGACTCTGTAAACTGCTTGGAGAGGGCTGTGAAGCACTATAAAGCAGTATATAAAGTCTGAGTGCTATTGCTATTCATATTTCAACAGGTAGAATCACCCCTAGTTTGGGCCAGTCCTGTCTGGATTAACTACCCATTCCCTATTGCTCAATTCCTCCTTACTTATAAACGACAAGGATCTGGATGAGAAAGTTGGAAACGAAGACAAGGAAGCTGCAGGCCGTATAGTAATTAAAAGATGGCAGTGGTGAGAGGCGGTACTGCAAAAAAAAAATAAAGAGAAAGAGAGAGAGAGAGAAATTGAGACAATTATTCAGGTAGTCCTCGACTTATGACCACAATGGAGCCCAAAATGTATGCTGCTAAGTGAGAAATTTGTTAAGTACATTTTGCCCCCATTTTATGATCTTTCTTGCCACAGTTGTTAAGTGAATCACTCCAGTTCTTAAATGAGTGACACGGTCGTTAAATAAATCTGGTTTCCCCATCCACTTTGCTTGTCAGAAGGTCACAAAAAAAGATCATGTGACTCCGGGATGCTGCAACTATCATAAATATGAACCAGTTGTCAAGCATCAGAAAGATTACATTATAAATAATGTGATGCTGCAACGTTCGTAAGTATGAAAAATGGTCATAAGTCACATTTTTCAGTGCCGTTGTAACTTTGAATGGTCACTAAATGAACTGTTGTAAGATGAGGACTACCTGTAATCAGCAAATAGAAATATTGGTTCTAGATCACTGCCTTTGCAGTGATCAGATTATCCATTTTGTGTTAATTCCTGTTGATGTTGAGAACCATAGGCTTCCCAACATCAACATTTTAAATCATTGTTTATACTGATTTAATAACTTTTTTAGCTTGAATGGTATAAATGTAAACAGTGTTATAATAATCTCCTGGCCAATACTGTAAAAACAGCACTGTATCAAAATAATATAATGTATTCTTCTTCTTTTATAAGAATATAACAAAATGTTCTTTTAAAGAAAGAAATAATCACATTCCTGTCTTTTATAGTGTACCTCCTTCTCCAAAGATTCCTGCTTGAAGTACAATGTGATGCAGTTGAAATCTTCAGATTTCTTCCATTGCCTACACAAAAGAGAATAAGCACACCTAGAGTGAGATTTCCATCAATTGCCATGACAATATTCATTTCCACTATTGGCACGACAGCATTCATTCATTCATTCATTCAAATTCAACACAACCGAGTGACTCTGGGCAGCTTCTAAGTTTAAAATTTTAAAACAATTACAAGTAGTCCTCGAATTACAACAGTTCATTTAGTGACTTTAGTTACAATGGCACTGAAAAAAGTGCCTTATGACCATTTTTCACACTTACAATGGTTGTGGCATCCCTACGATCACATGATCAAAATTCAAACACTTGGCAAGTGGTTCATACTGATGACATTTGCAGTATCCTGGGGTCATGTGATGCCTTTTTGAGGCCGGCTGACAAGCAAAGTCAATGGGGAAGCCAAATCCACTTAACAACCTTATTACTAATTTAACAACTGCAGTGATTCACTTAACAGCTTTGGCATGAAAGGTTATAAAATGGGTAAAATTCACTTAATAACTATCTCACTTTAGCCATGGAAATTTTGAGCTCAATTGTGGTCATAATTAAGGACTACCTGTGAAATAACTTAAAATACAGTAAAACAATAAAAACATCCACAAAATAAATAATATTTATTTATTCGATGTCTATAGCCACCCAACCACATTGGTTGTATCTTTGATCCACCATGGCCAACTCACTGCACCCAAGTCATTGTTGGCCAACTCACCACAACCAACTTGCTTTGGTCAATTCCCTAAGTTAACTCACCATGGCCACCATGCCACAGGACAATTCAACAAATATAAAAGTTAAATTACAGTCAGTAGAACTATGTCCAATAATAATTAAATAAATAATTCAATCCAGAAATACAAGAGTTACAATAATTTAGATGAAAATGTGGTCACCAATAATAAAATGTAAATGAATGGAACAATTAATACAGCATTGAATTGTTCAGCAGTGAGTTGTCCTGCAGCAAATTGGCCATAGCAAATTATTTTGGGTAAGTTGGCTGAGGCAAATTTTCTCATGGTGAGCTGGCTGCAATGAGTTGGCTACAGTGAATTGTCCTAGATCCTCTTGTTCTATTAAATCTCCTTGTCTAATTAAAGAGCCATGGTGGTACTGTGGTTAGAACGCAGTACTGCAGGGTATTTCTGCTGACTGCCAGCTGCCTGAAATTTGGCAGATCAAATCTCACCAGGCTCAAGGTTGACTCAGCCTTCCATCCTTCTGAGGTGGGTAAAATGAGGACCCAGATTGTTGGGGGCAATAGGCTGACTCTGTAAACTACTTAGAGCGGGTTGTAAAGCACTGTGAAGTGGTATATAAGTCTAAGTGGTATTATTATTGCTAAGGAATAATTGCTGTCTCCATTCCTTTAAAGAAGAGAATTTCTGTGGAATTTTCACAGGTATTATTGTATTTTTTTAATGCCAAGATAACTAAAAGATATAAATTTGCAAAATTCCCCTCTGATTACATACTTCTTATTCTGGAAGCCTATGATCTCCTGGGCTTATACTACTTGTATTCACTTTTTAATTTCCAGTAGTGGAACATTTATCATTGCAAAAAAGAAGTCCTACCCTTGAGGTTAGTGCTATTATTATTGCTAAGGAATAAAAGATCAGCGAAATGGGCCATCTAATTTTTGTGCCTAGAAATGGAGCTGAGGATTTTGAGAAAATGTTTCTGCTGAGCATTATTGCACTTGCTTTCAATAATATGACACTTCTTGATGTCCCAACTCATTCAGATTTCCAGGGTATTGAAGCCAAATGTAACAAGACAAATGTCACACCCACAGATCAACTGTTATTTTCTTGACACTTGCCCTTCATAGTATTTGTCCCTCCATGTTTCTTCATCCCTATTTATTAAAGATAATCCTTGATTGTTTTAAAATTGGGCCTTGCCAAGAAAGCAAACAAGCACACAAAACTTTCTATCTCCAGTTTTGATGTTTTGAAGATTCATTGTCTGAAATTTAGCACAATGATTGCTAGAACTTAGGTTCCCTCTCCAAAATGTTTTGAAGTTAATGCGCAGAGGGGAAATATCAGCAATTGCAATGATAAGGCAATGAGGAAATATGCACTGCAACATCAGGATGCAAACTCCACCTCTTACAAACTACCACACAACATTGAAAGAGTGGAGCTTGTGTCATGGAACACAATGTATTTCAGTACTACTTATTATGGAGATGACACCTCTGTTGGGAAGTTGAGACATTTTTCAACTCGAAGGACCTCTAAGGAGGATCTTTCCTCTGATCTCATTTCTACCCAACCAACACAACTTCTTGATTTCTTTTCATTGACCCCAAAACGCACTTCTGGGAATTCAGCTGTTCAATCAGTTGGAAGAACTTCTCATCCACACCTTCCAAGTCTTCATCTGGACTCCTGGGGGCACGGCACCTGAAATCCAATATGGAAAAGAAGGAGGAGGAGGAGGAGGAGGAGGAGAGGAGGAGGAGGAGGAGGAGGAGGAGGAGGAGGAGGAGGAGGAGGAGGAGGAGGAGGAGGAGAAAGAAGAAGAAACTAGGCTACTCAACATAATTTAATTCAAACAAGGTGCAAGAGATAAATTTCTTCAAGCTGAGTTTCTGAATATGATTAATCCTTCTGAATATAATATGTATACCTGTATTGTATTTGACAAGACAGAAGTGAGTTGTCTCATATACATATACTTACACACACACACACATACACACACAAATACATTGTATACACATCTGATTGTCTCTCTGGGTTAAAATTCTGCCATCTCCTGGTAGTTACTGTTTAAGCACTAATCCAACCCTGCTGCTCTTCAAGATCAGCCAACTCTAATTGCCAATGTGTGTTGGTATATCAAATATTTGAGAACAATGCTATGTGTTATAAACCAAATTCCTAGCATGTATCAATGGCTCCAAGTAAATGGACGGCTATCTTTTATTAGGAAGCTAGAATTATTAGGGAAGCCATAGAGATTGAAAAAAGACCTGAAAGCATGAATAGAAGAGATGATTCCACTAGACTGTAATTTTTTTGGAAGCTTGCACTCACAAAAAAATAATCTCCACACCACAAGCCAGGCAAACACCTGGGCACAAACAGATCCCCGCTGATACCTCCAGCTCAAACACACCCCAACCAGGCACCCAGATGAAACCTAGCCTCCTAACAAATGATAGCCATCCATTTACTCAGAGCCAAGTTGCACTAAAAGCCTCCAATACAGGAACACAACGTTGCCAGCCAATCCAGACAAAAAAAGCCACAAAACAGACAGAAGATATTAGAAACACCAATCAAGCAGAACACAGCAAACTCCAAGACCAATAAACACAGACCAAGACTCCCAACCGATCAGGAATGAAGAAAAAAACCATTCTGGCACAGCATAGGCTAACACCAAATTTAAAACTGAAACGGCTGTGGAAGTCTGACTCACAGACGAACACAATACAGAAGCCTGATGATGGCAGGTAAGATTCTGCCAAAATGTTGCTACAACTTTAAAAGCACAACTATAATGATGTGGGAAAATACCTGAACAAAGCTTAATACCATACATGTAAGTACCCGCGAAAACTTAAGAAAACATATATATATACACCATATATACAATACCCGAGCAAAGCCGAATGCCATATATATATATATGGCAGATGAGATTCTGCTGAAATGTCATGTGTGTGTGTGTGTGTGTGTGTGTGTGTGTGTGTGTGGCATTCAGCTTTGTTCGGGTATTTTCCCACGTCATTGTAGTTGTGCTTTTAAAGTTGTAGCAACGTTTCGGCAGAATCTCATCTTCCATCATCAGGCTTCTGTATAGTGTGTGTATATGTGGTTGGGTCCATGTTTATGGGTTTGTATGTGGAGTCCCAACCAATCAGGATGAAGAAAAAACCATTCTGGCACAGCAGTAGGCTAGCCCGAAATTTTAAACAGAAACGGCTGTGAAAGCCTGACTCACAGAAGAACATTATACAGAAGCCTGATGATGGCAGATGAACAAAGCTGAATGCCATACATGTAAGTACCCATGAAAACTTAAGAAAACATATATATATCTTTGAGTTTTCTGTGCTGTTAAGTTAGGTAAACATGGAGCATCTTATCAACTTCCAAACCTTGCAAGATAATATGTTATCAATTCCACAAATCCTTTATAACTCCTACACATTCTCCATTGTGTCACTATTAGATTAACATCTCTTAGCTTGCTAACTTTTATATCTCTAGACTCTACAGATTGCTAGAACCATGATCACCAACAAAACTGAAAAGAGTGTGATTTCATATGATTTCTTCAATTTCTTTTTTTTTTAAAGAAAACTATTTGGTTACATCCATTTTTTTTTATTTCACTCTACAAAACAATCTTCTCGAACGTAATGTCTTCCAGATGTATTGCATTAACTAGAGACGTTTATTTGTGATTATACAATTTATCTGGAAGGAATCAGACTGGAGAAGTCTGGTTTAAAACCAATATTTCTTCTTACCGTTCCACGGTCAAAGATCCCAAAGAGATATCCTGCAAGAAGACAGAAAACTCCAATGCATTATAGACATTCTTCACTTACGATAATGTAGGAATAGTGCTAACGATTGAGCAATAGAGGTCAGATTAATAATCTGGAAAATATTGCTTCATTTCAAGAAATGTTGAATATTGTAAGCATTAGCTATAATTGTTCTGTTTTTGAAAGTAATTACTTTTGAAAGTAATTTAGGTATTAGAACAAACTATTTGGACCTATTCTAATACTACAACATTTTTGGCTTAAAATCAACAGAAATTTAGTATACATTTTAATATATAGTAATGGATTGCGTATCTTTCTTGTTTGTCAATATCTGAATTAAGATTTTTTTTTTTTGGCAAATGGGTAACGAAAAAGACTTTTGAGTAATATGATCATGAATTCATTGATTGACTGGAGTTATTTGTCTTATAATAATAATTTTCAATCATCTTTCTTTCCTTTCTCCTCACCCATTTTTATAAAATTTCTAAAATTCTCAATTTAGCCTCAATATTTTGGATTTTGCTCATAATTATTATTTGCAATTGCTATTGCAAATATCATTATATCAATATATACCTATATCTATCTATCTATCTATCTATCTATCTATCTATCTATCTATCTATCTATCTATGTGTGTATGTGTGTGTGTTTGTGTGTGTGTGTGTTTTCTTAAGTTTTTGCGGGTATTTATATGTATGGTATTCAGCTTTGTTCAGGTATTTTCCCACGTCATTATAGTTGTGCTTTTAAAGTTGTAGCAATGTTTCGGCAGAATCTCATCTGCCATCACCAGGCTTCTGTATAGTGTTCATCTGTGAGTCAGACTTTCACAGCCATTTCTGTTTTAAATTTAAATCTGCTTTAAATTTTAAATTTTTAAATCTCAAACAAAAAAATCTCCACACCACAAGCCAGGCAAACACCTGGGCACAAACAGACTCCCCCTGATACCTCCAGCTCAAACACACCCCAACCAGGCACCCAGATGAAACCTAGCTTACTAATAAATTATAGCTATCATTTACTCAGAGCACAGCAAACTCCAAGACCAATAAACACAGACTAAGACTCCCAACCGATCAGAAATGAAGAAAAAAACCATTCTGGCACAGCATAGGCTAACACCAAATTTAAAACTGAAACGGCTGTGGAAGTCTGACTCACAGACGAACATAATACAGAAGCCTGATGATGGCAGGTAAGATTCTGCCAAAATGTTGCTACAACTTTAAAAGCACAACTATAATGATGTGGGAAAATACCCGAACAAAGCTGAATACCATATATGTAAGTACCCGCGAAAACTTAAGAAAACATATATATATACACCATATATACAATACCCGAGCAAAGCCGAATGCCGGCTGCTCTCAACTTTGATGGTGTTCGGCCATCATGTTCTCTGACAGCCTGGTTTCCTTTTAGCAATAGCACTTAGACTTTTATATCACTTCATGGTGCTTTACAGCCCACTCTAGACAGTTTACAGAGTCAGCATATTGCCTCCAACAATTTGGGTCCTCATTTTACTGACCTCGGAAACATGGAAGGTTGAGTCAACCTTGAGCCAGTAAGACTCAAACTGCCAAACTGCAGGCATATGGCAGTCAGCAGAAGCAGCCTGTAATATTTCATTCTAACCACTGCACTCTTTTACCACTAAGTATTCCCAACATAATTGCTTTCTCCAATGAATTCTACCACATGATATATCCAAAATAAATGAGATGCAGTTTTGTGATTTTATTGTTCCTTCCAGTGATGTGTCATGGTGTTATGCATTTGAATCCTTCCTTGTTGGTCACCTTTGCTATCCAAATATATCTGTGTTCAAGAGGATACTAAAATGTGAAATGATCTGAAATTCACAGACATCTTGTCCTGCTACAGAAAATGGAACAATGAATAGTTTAGCTAGGGAAAGGAAGTATTTCTCCTGCTAGGCATACCGAATGGTTATTCCGAACAAATCCTGATGGTTCTGCTGGGAGATTGTCCAGAGGTTTGAAGTTGGCAAAGGGTTTGGCAGCTCCCCATGATTCTAGATAGCGAGTCATCCGTACAGAGGCCCTCATCATGAAGCTTTCACCTGGTGCTGGTGAGAGAATGTCACGAGAACCTTCTTCTTCAGCCTAAATATCAAATAAACCAGAAATACAAGGAAGGCTCGTGAGTGGCAAATCTCACCCTGTTTGAATTTGATTAGATTAATAGGAGAACCAGTAGCAGAAATGTTGAGTAGTTCAGCAAACTGGCAAATAGCACCTCTGACTGGAGATTTTACAGTGTCCTCCCTCTGCCATGCCCACCAAGCCATGCCCACAGAACCAGTAGTAAGAAAAATTGAATCCCACCACTAGTTGGAAGGGACCTTGCAGGTCTTCTAGTCCAACCCACCACCCAAGCAGGAGACCTGACACTATTTCTGACAAATGGCAGCCCAGTCTCTTCTTGAAAGCTTCCAGTGATGAAGCTCCCACAACTTCCAAAGTCAAGCTGTTCCACTGGTTGATAGTTCTCACTATCAGAAAATTTATCCTTATTTTCAGGTTGAATCTCTCCTAGATCAGTTTCCATTGATTATTCCTTGTCTGGCCTTCAGGTGCCTTGAAATACAGCTTGATCCCCTCCTCTCTGTGGCAGCCCTTTAAATATTGGAACACTGCTATCATATCTCCCCTGGTCCTTCTCTTCACTGGACTAGCTGTGCCCAGTTCCTGCAACTGTTCTTCATATGTTTTAGCCTCCAGTCCCCTAATCATCTTTGTTGCTTTTCTCTGTACTCCTTCTAGTGTTTCAGCATCTTTTTTTTTATAGTGTGGATGCATTTTTCTAGGTGTGGTCTTACCAAGGCTTTATAGAGTGGTATTAGTACCTCATTTGATCTTGATTATATCCCTCTGTTAATGCAACCTTGGATTGTTTTGGCTTTTTTGGCTGCTGCTGCATACTGCTCGCTCATATTTAACTGGTTGTCCACTAAGACTCCAAGATCCCTCTCATAGTTACTGCTATTAAGTCTGGTTTCAACCAGTCTATATGTGTACTTTTGGTTTTTCTTGCCTAAGACTTAACTTTTCTCTACACTGAATTTTATTTTGTTAGATAGGGCCCATTGTTCATGTCTCTCAAGATCCATCTGGATCTTGAGCCTATCTTTTAGGGTGTTAGCCAGTGGTAGGATTCAAATAATTTAACAACTGGTTCTCTGCTCTAATGATTTCTTCCAACAACCAGTTCACCAAACTGCTCAGAAAGTTAACAACCGGTTCTCCCAAAGTGGTGAGAATTGGCTGAATCCCACCACTGGTTTTAGCTATTCCTTCCAGCTTAGTATCATCTGCAAATTTGGTAAGTTCCCCTTCTATTCCCTCATCTAATGTTAGTGAAAGTGTGTCTACTTTCAGTTTTAAATGAATTTCTGTATGCTATAGCCATGCAGAATCAGGGCAGGTTATAACACTGAGATGGTGATAAAATTCCCCAAGAACCTTATCTGACTTTTTTGCAAAATAAAAAGGTTTCCTTATGACTGACCCAGACCTCAATATGGTATCAGAATACTTCCATGTAGAATCTCTCAGCAAGGTTGCAAACATTCCTGCCTAAGCAGTGGGTTGGACTAGACCTCCAAGGTCCCTTCCAACTCTGTTATTCTATAGTCTACATTAGATCAAATCATTTTTGTATTTAATACAGGTAATCTTTAGCTTACGACCACATTTGAGGCCAAAATTTCTGTTGTTAAGTGATACATTCATTAAGTAGGTTTTGCCCCATGTTATCTTTCTTGCCACAGTTCTTAAGTGAATCACTGCCATTGATAAATTAATAATTTGGTGGTTAAGTGAATCTGGCTTCCCCATTCACATTGCTTGTCAAAACTTCACAAAAAGTGATCACATGACCTTGGGACTACCTGTATTTCTCTGGGATTTTAGGATGAAATTGTCCCACCACCTATTGCCCAATTATTTTACTCAAGAATAATTGTATGAAAATTCTGCAGCATCCTTCATCACTGGCCACATTAATTGGGGCTTCTGGGACTTGTAGTTTAATAACATCTAGTCTCTAGAGGCCAACCTGGAAATTACAGGATTTGGAATAGCAATTGAACTTCAGAGTTATAATATCTCTTAAAAATTGAGGTTTATCATAGATTCATCCCTTACTGTGCTTAGAAGATGCACATTAGGAAAATATTCAACCTTGTTGATAAAAACAACTTCCTGTGTAAGTAGGAATTTAAATTTGATATTGGTTCCATCCAGGGGTGGGATTCAAGCAGTGTACTACCGGTTCGGTGACTATACTTTGCACGCGCACATGCCTGACGTGCATTGCACGCATATGTAATAAACTAAGCTATGCCACCCAGACAGTTGAAAAGTGCTGAGTGCAGGTACACAGTGTTTGTAAAACCCACTTTTTTCCTGCTTTTTCAACCTCAGCTGTGCCGCACAAAGCAGCTGAGGCTGAAAAAGCAGGAAATAAAGGACAGGTAAGAGCCTGGGCCAAACAACAGCAAACACAGAACCGGTTCTGTATCTGCTGCTCTTCAGAGCATCCAGTTCTATAGAGCCAGGCAGAACTGGTAGCATCCCACCCCTGGTTCCATCTAGCCTTTATTATGCCATGCAGATCTCTAACATTGAGTATCTTCCAATTATGATTTCTTGGAAGGACTGGAAGGTTACATAAGTGACATCTTCTATATACAACTAGTCCTTGACTTATGACCACAATTGAGCACATAATTTCTATTTCTATATGCAAGATAGTTGTTATGTGAATGTTGTCCCATTTTATGACCTTTCTTGCCATCGTTAAGTGAGTTATTGCAGTTGTTAAGTTAATTATGCGGTCATTAAGCAAATCTCACTTCCCCTATTGACTTTGTTTGGTCAGAAGCCACCTGGGAAAGTTGCAGATGGAGCTCACACGCTCCCAGGATAGTGTCATTATAAACACAAGGCAGTTGCCAAGCATTCGAATTTTGATCAGGTGATCATGGGGGAACAGACATGCAAAAAATGATCACTTTTTTCAGTGCCACTTCAAACAGTCACTAAACGAATGGTTATAAATGGACCTGTATCAACCATGCACCTGTCAAACACATTGTAAATGATGTATAAAATTGTTTGGAAGCTCCTTACTCTGGGATCAACAACTAAGAAGGTCTTGATGCGGTTCTCCCTCAAATAAGAGTCTCGTACACAGCAAACTTCCTCCACAGTGTACATTCCATCCAGGTGTGACAAGGTAGCTTCTGTGATGTGAACTCTCCTGAAAGAGAAATGCTGTAGTGATGAGACCACAAATTACTGTTCACTGTACAAAATCCATTTTTTTCACTGAAAGTCAAATCAAAAATAGATTATTAAGGTGGATCATTAGACCTCTGAATTAGGTCCTTCCAGTTCAGAAAGTTAATTTATCCATTAGAATAAAATATTTTTTCTGTGCATGGGGAAATAAACATCAAATCATCATGTCGGTGTGATAGATGTCAATTCAAGAATTCAATCCAAATAGAGGGGATTCACATTGAGAAGCTGGTTAAATCTAGAGATTCGGTTGGATCAGCTTCAAATCTGCTTGTTAAATAAAATCTCTGTGAGATTGAATGACCTGCAAGGCCCCTTTCAACTCTGTTTATTCTATTATATTGCTCACATGTTTTGTGTATTTACATCTTTTCCTGTGCAATTTCTGTTTTGTCCTCTTGGAGGCAGCACTGCCCATATATTTCAGCCAAATTCTGAGAAATACAGAAGAGTTCCTAGTCATTTTGCTAGACTGTCTTTAAACAAAGGCACAAACACCTTTGAAATGAGACAAAAATAGCTTACTTTATTGGAATGGTTATTGTGAAATAAGCAAAGGTGATAAAGTAGCCAACCAAACAATAGTCTTTTAATCTGATCAAGTATTTTTCAGTTCTGAGAAGAAGAAAAAAATAACCCTCGCAGATACTATATCTGGCCATTTAGTTATTTACTCCAGTAGTTATTTAGTTATTTACTCTAGGCTTCCTCTTGTTAACTGTAACTATCTTCACTGACTTTCATCAGGACCATATCAGGGGTGGGCTGCTGGGGATTTGCAGGGGTTCGGGAGAGCCTCTAGATCCCACTCCTGGCTGGCCCTGCCCACCTTGCCCCGCCCCTCCCAGGAGTCCCTATGCGGCTCATTTTGGATGCAGGTAAGTGCAGGGCATGCAGCGAGACTCAGGGAGGATGAAAACGGGCCTCCTGGAAGTTCGGGAAGGCCAGAAATGGGCCTGTTTCGGGCCTCCAGAGAGCCTCCGGAGCCCAGAGAGGCCATTTTCACCCTCCCTGAGGCTCGAAGAAAGCTCCTGAGCTTGGGGAGGACAAAAATGCCCCTCCCACTGTGGTGCAGAAAGCTGACTAGACCACACCCACTGTAGCCAGCAACCGAGCAGAGAACCCCTTGCTAAAAATTTTGAAGCCCACTCTGATCATATTACTACCACCACCCCTGATAGTAGATGGTACCAGGAGATGAATGGAAATAATCATTACATCGTCCTCTCACCCTTTTTTGGGAAACTCGGAGACTGTAAACAACAGCCATTTTATTCCCAGCACAGTCTATACATCTGCTTCTTCTCCTTCAGTTGTCTCACAAAACAATGGTTAAGAAGCACCTCACTTCCCCACTCCAAACCAGTTATTTTAGGGTCCCCTTGAGAGAAAATTCATCCAAGGAGGAGGATGAAGATGTTTGGATTCAGATGTATTAAGAAGGATAGAGCAGGTGAAGATTGTTTCCAGCTCTTGGTATTCTTTAGGGAGGCTCCTTTCATGTCCCCCACGTGATTTGTGATTGTCGTGACATGTGATTGTGATGACATGCAGGCAACAACACATAGATATACCCATCCTTTGTGCCCCAATCAGTGTATACCTCAGTACCTCATGGCAGTTAATATTGTTAGTTTCTAGGCAAGATCTATTTAATTTGTACATATTTTAATCTTGTATTTTATAGTTTAAACGTTATGTTATATAGTATGCCTTAATTTAATTGTGATGCTTCTGACACGAATAAGTGAACAAGCTCTTAGTATCTAGGGAAAGGCCAGGATTGGTCCTTTTAGCCCAAGGTAAGGTCAACTTTCCAAAACGTTTATTGAAAAATGTCCACAGAAACCATGTGTTCAAGAAGGAATTCTTCCATAGGAAAACTCTCCAAAACAATCACACATAAAACAACCTTGCAGGGTAGATTGGGCTGAGGACTGAAGAAACTGTGGATGGATACTTGAAACCAGAGTTGTCCATTTTAGCACCACTAACAATCATGCTAAACCAGCTTCTCTTTTTCCCTGTTTTCACTAGCTACATTTCCTTCTTCTTTCTCAGAAAAAAAACAAAACAAAAGCAATCTAACTACCTTTTGAAAAAATACCTTTGAGACAGCTAGGAGCTGGATGACTGAAAATCTCCACAGACTATAATCGAAAGCACATGCACTTAATTGGAATGTTCACTGCAATTTGTTTCCATGTACTTGGCATCCAGTAAAAGCCGCAGTGACTGTGTATCATAACATACAGTGCACAATTTGTGTTATTCTCATCTTGACCCCATCGTGTTATGGTGTCACTTGCACGCTTTTCCCCTGTTTAGAGATACCTGAATCTGAGTCACATTCAAAGCTAAACTAAAGACATAACACCTTCTGTGAGATTTGGGAGCACACAGCTCACCCTCTGATTCCTCTCACCCTGGCACGCCTCCTGCCTCCATGTGATTGGCTAATGTCACATCATCAGACCAGACATCATATTGCCACTTTTGGAGACCAATCACCCCACACAAGACATTTCCCGAATGGACTCCAACTCTCATATTGATGTCCACTCCGGTGGCATCACGCAGCTTCCTGAGGGAGGAAAAAAATGTAACACGGTGTTGTTCTATTTCATTAAGCAATCTGAGCCAAGTTTCTAAAAAGTTTATATATCCATGCCTCATTAGATAGCAGCACTCAGCCTATGCAGGCTGTTATCCAAAAACTAAGCAGAAGTGGACTTCATAATTGTGAATCCTATAGCTGGAGGGTAAACTAAGTCATAGGAGAAAAAAACCCAGACTAGAACAATGGCAAACTACTTCTGTACTATGGGAATGGAATGGAATGGAATAGAATAGAATATGTGGAATGGGATAGGAATGGAATGGAGTAGGAATAGAATAGAATGGACTATAATTTAGAATGGACTAGAAATAGGAATAGAATAAAACCGGACAGAATAGAATATGTGGAATGGAATAGAACAGAATAGAATGGAATGGAATGGAATGGAATGGACTATAATATAGAATGGAATGGAGTGGAGTGGAATGTAATAGCATAGCATAGCATAGCATAGCATAGCATAGAATAGAATAGAATAGAATAGAATAGAATAGAATATAGAATGGAGTGGAGTAGGATAGGATAGGATAGGATAGAATAGAATAGAATAGAATAGAATAGAATAGAATAGAATAGAATAGAATTCATTATTGGTGCAAAAGCTCACAGGGTACACATAAACAGCAAGTCATAGCTCATAGATCATAATTATAGTTACAAACATTAATCATAAGTTACAAGCAACAATTATTATTCATTATTACTATTACAGGTAGTCCTTGACTTACAACAGTTCATTTAGTGACTATTTCAAGTTCCAATGAAAGTTTCAATGGAAAAAGTGAGTTATGATCATTTTTCACACTTATGACCATGGCAGCATGCCCATGGTTGTGCAATCAAAATTCAGATTGATAACCGATATTTATGACAGTTGCAGAATCCCGACATCACACAATCACCCTTTGTGACCTTCTAACCAGCAAAGTCAATGGGGAAGCCAGATTCAATTAAAAACCATGTTATTACCTTAGCAACTGCAGTGATTCACTTGTCAACTGTGACAGGAAATGTCACAAAATGGGGCAAATCTAACTTGACAAAGACCTTGCTTAGCAACATAAAGTTTGGGGTCAATTATGGCCATAAATCGAAAACTACTTGTATATAAAAAACATGGAATTGCTGGTGACATCATTATTCCTGACACAAAGGAGACTTTAGATTTTGCGGGTGGTTTTTTTCCAAACTTGGCAACATTAAGATGTGTGAACTTCCCAGCATGCCAACTGGGCAATTCCAGGAGTCGAAGTCCACATATCATAAAGTTGCTATGAAAAACATTGATCTACATTAATAAGTAGTCAGGAAAGTAGATAGAGACAGAGATATAACATTCCGCAAAGTATTAGCAGCAACAGGAACCCATGGAATGCTGACATACAATTTTATATATCCCTGCTTGGAAACAAAAGGTCTTAAGTAAGATATAACAACACTTAGCTGTATGTGTTTATGACTCATGGTTGATTCCTGGTGACTGCCGTAGTTTCCTTGGTAAGATTTCAGAAGTGGTTTGCCATTTGCCTACTTCCTAAGGTTGAGAAGGAGTGACTGGCCCCAGGTTACCCAGCTGAATAGACTAGAACATACAGTTTTTCTAGTTTCTAGCCCAGTGGCTTAACCACTACAACAAACTGGCTCTCAATAAATCTTTTTCATCATTATCATATCAGATGTGGTGGCACAGTGGTTAGAGTGCAGTACTGCAGGCTATTTCTGCTCACTGCTGGCTGGCTGCAATTTGGCAGATCAAATCTCATCAGGCTCAAGGTTGACTCAGCCTTCCATTCTTTCGAAGTGTGCAAAATGAGGACCCAGAGTTATGGTAGAGTATTGGGGGCCATATGCTGACTCTGTAAGCCACTTAGAGAGGGGCTGTAAAAGCACTGTGGAGCGGTATATAAGTCTAAATGCTAGTGATGTTGCTATCTTAGCCATTGTCTAACCACTGTGGGATGAAGGCCTCTTCTGCAAGTTTCCAACCAATATAGTCCTGAGCTTTCTTTTGTCAAATGAGCCAGCAATACTTGATGATGTCACCGATCCATCTTGTTTTAGGTATCTTTCATGGATGCATTTTATCAAGTGGGAAGTCCAGATGGGTCTCCCAAGGTGAACAGGCCCAGACTAACACTGATCACATCAGCCAATCTGGATTGGGCTAGCATGGCAAATTATGGTTTATTCCTTCCACATTCCAAAACAATCTCAAAAACATATGTATCTGGTGACTCAAAAGTTTAGGATTTTCTTTTCCATTCAGGGGGTGAGGGGATGAAAAGCTTCTTCTGAGGCAATGGACACAAGTAGTCTTTTGAGTGACCTTAAGGGTCCCATAACAAAAAGTAATTGTTAGGGTCAGGTGGAAGGCCCTGTTTCATTTTAGAGTTAAAGTATTTGTAAATTGTGACTGTTCAAAGTTAAAATGGCACTGGGGGGAAAAATAACCTATGGCCTTTTTTCACACTTACGATTGCAGCATTCCTATGATCACATGATCAAAATTCAGTTACTAGGCAAGTGGTTCATATTTATGATGGTTGCAATGTCCTAGGTCATGTGATCCCCTTCTGAGAAACAAAATTGATGGGGAAGCCAGATTCACTGAATAACCGGGTTACTAATTTAACAACTACAGTGTTAAATTCACTTAACAACTGTGGCAAGAAAGATTTTCCCTTCCCTTCCCCCTCCCTTATTTTCCAATTATTTTCTTTCATATTTTTTTTTTGTATTTTACATTACAAAATAATTTAAAAAAATAAAATGGGCTCAATTGTTGTCACAAGTTGAGGGCTACCTCTATTCTATTTCTTCTTAAATTAAATATAGATAATAGAGTAAACCTTCCATCATGTATTGAATAATGTGTCCCTTTTGTCTCAGCATAATGGCAAGCTGTTTCTAATTTAATGTGTGGTTTTGTTGCAATATTTACAACTTGACTTGCCCCTGATACTTAGGATAACTTTTCTAATGTCACTCTCCCATCTCATCCTTCCAAAGCATTTTTCTCTAATTAAAAATAACTATGATATCTCCAATTTAATTTATGATAGAGTGGAGATTTCAAACTGAATCTTACCAACACCAAAGATCTTTTGCTAGACCAAAAGATATACATTTTCTCCTTCCTAGAAGTAGCGTTATCAATATGAGAAGTTCTCATACTCACTTGATGGACCGACACATATCAAGTCCCATCTTGACGCAGTTCTGGGCATGGTTTGGCAAAGATACAGGCAATCCAGACACACAATAGTAGCAATCTCCTAAGATCTTGATCCTCATGCAGTCATTATCCTAGGGGGTGGATGGGGGTGGAACAGAAATATAATTCCATTCAAAAGCCACCATTTTGATCACCTTGGAAAGAGGACTATCCCATTTTGATTTATAGATCATTCTGGAGAGAACTCAAAGTGGCAAACAAACTTTCAGAATGAAAATAGTCTCTAAGAAGATAAAGCACATATTAAAATTAATCATAGTCTACTAGCCATGAAGACCACCAAGAATGTCAAGTCTATAGATTTACAGATTTTCTAAACTTTGAAAGAATGGAGGCCCAATAAATCTGTAGAAGAAGGGCATTTCTGTGATTGGCTTCTGATAGTAAGGAGAACTACAGAATAACCTCTCTTGCAGTTCTTAATGATCAGACAGGTTCATAACCTGACAGATGACCCTTTAGAGAAGCCTAAACTGCTTAAAAAGTCAGTATTTGAAATTGTGCTGTGGAAACCACTGGCATCAAGTATAGAATTTGCAGTGCAGGCATTTATTTATTTATTTATTTATTCACTCATTCATTCATTTGATTGCCATCCATCTCACCTTGTGGTCCTTATATAGGATATCAACAAAGATATCAATAGGATATCCAGATGAGATGGCCTCTTTTGCACCAACCGTCACTTCCAGGTATTTTCCAAAGATAGCCAAGATATAATATAACCAAGGCATACATAATCCTTGTGGGTTGCCTGGTTATTTGGAGGGAGACCATTACTCACCTTGGCAATCTGATCAAACTTGCCAAAGAGTTCATTGAGCATCAATACCAGCTCTTTGGGAGAACATTCACTAGCCAAAAGTGTGAAGCCAACAATATCTGCATAGAGGATGCTGTGGGAGGAGAAAGGCAAAGGAAAGAGAAGAAATGCTTTATCTAGAGGGAGGACTAGCACCTCCTCCAAATTCACCACCCTTCTCTTCCTCCAACCACAAAAGTCCTGGCAAGCACTATTCCATGTGCCAGATTCCTTCGAATCAAGTACCTGACATTCTGGTGCCTCTTGACATAAAGGTTGTGGAAATTGTTGGCACTTTCATGCTGGCGTTGGGGCTGGCCTCCATCCCGGAGCCGCTCAATGATCTCAGTCTTCATCTCCAAGGCAATGTAAGCAGGAAGGATGGAGAGGAGCAAATGTTCCTAGGAGTAAGATGGGGAGGGGAGAAAAAGCATCAATGGAATGAGTTGTGGAACCTTCTCACAAATGTAGAACTTATTTCAGGTGGCAATAGCAAGAATCCACTCACTGCTGAGTTATTTTCATGCTACAATTCATTCAGAACTTGAATATCTCTCAATCACTGTTTGACAGAGCCTTTCTTCAGATGGAGAAAAATTCTATCTAACCTGCTTAGCTTTTTCAAGATCCAACAAGAGTAACTGTTGTTGTTGTTAGTTGTGAAGTCATGTCCGACCCATCGCAACCCCATGGAAAATGTTCCTCCAGGCCTTCCTGTCCTCTACCATCTTCTGGAGCCTGTTTAAGCTCCATTCAGCCACCTCATTATCTGTCATCCCCTTCTTCTATTGCCCTAAATCTTTCCCAGCATTTTCTCCAGTGAGTCCTTCTTTCTCATTGGGTGACCAAGAGTAACTACAGCTAGGTAAAATCTCTCCCTGTGTGTCTTTCTCCATAATGCCTTCCACACTCACCTGGTGTCGCTTCTCTGACTCCAGCTTAACTCGAGATTGGATGAGGTTGAAGGTCTCATGGAATGTCTCACCCAGAGCCACCTCCATCAAATGCTTGTGATAGGCACCCACCAAGTTGCCACAGACAAAGATGACCAGATTGGCCAATTGCTGGAAGCAGACATAAAGACAAAGTGAATTGTGACTGATAGCAGTGCAGGTAGGAAATAAAATCCAGGAGCTATTCTTCTTCTCTGCTGTTCCAAGCAGCAAGTTATATTGGATGGGCTTTAATTGCTGAGAGACCCACTTGGATAAATGTCATAAGAAATGTATTGATGAAGCAGTGATTTGCCAAATAGAATCAATGGCTTGGAACAATTTAGGGTTATTCATCTCCAGTGGGGCTCCAGGATTGGATTATTACAATCTTGGAAAGGGAGTTGTGGGAGATTAGGATGTTTCTGCATTGTAATATCATTGTACCAAAAGTTAGAGCAAACTTCAGTTAGATACTATACTACCAGATCAGAAGTGTCGAAGTGCTTCTGTGGTACCTA
Source organism: Pseudonaja textilis (assembly GCF_900518735.1). Next base: position 335,199 of record NW_020769512.1, on the reverse strand, counting down.
TTTATCTATTTAGCATCATTCTGAACTGCTAGGTCAGCAGCAGCTGCAGTGAATGACAGACTCTCTCCCGCATCACACATGAGCACCTGGGCTTCAAACAGAGGCTTGCAAATTGTCAGCCAGCTTCCTAACAATGTGAGCCTCAATTTGTGCTTCTTTTCAGTTAGATTTTTCTGAGTTTCCATTCAATTGAAGCACAAAAGTCAACATGAGGTTTACCTTTGGTAAGTCAGAGCTGACAATAAGGCCGCAGGATCAGGAGATGATATCTCCTGGACAGAACACTAGTAATCCAAATGGAAACAGAAAATACTGGGATAAATTGGGAAAAATCTGAAAAGTTATGTCTTAGATTACCCATTTGTCCAGATGGGCTGGGTAGGCTTACCTGCACAGCCAGTTGTGAATGTGAACTGTTGCCCATTGAGAGGTAGATACTCAGAACTATGATGTGCGAGAGAGAAGCTACGATACCAGCAACTACTGCGTCTTTCATGCCAACAGGCAACATGGTGTAGACAATGAAGATTATGAAGAGGAAGAAGGAGACCTTGGAGAAAAACGTGTCATGGCAGTCAACTTTCCATAAGGAGTCATAGAAGGAAAGCACATGGGTAGAATAAATGCAAATTGAAGTCTTTCCACAAAGATTCCAGCTTGGGACACAATAGAGAACTTCCAGTTCCCAATATATGAATTATATTTAACTGATTCTTCCTTGGACAACACCAATTTCTTCATCTCTCTCCCTCCCTTCTGAAAATCTCAGTGTTTCCCTTCTCATCAGAGAGGAGAGGAGAGGAGAGGAGAAGAAAAGAAAGGAAAGGAAAGGAAAGGAAAGGAAAAGAAAGGAAAGGAAAGGAAAGGAAAGGAAAGGAAAGGAAAGGAAAGGAAAGGAAAGGAAAGGAAAGGAAAGGAAAGGAAAGGAAAGGAAAGGAAAGCTCTATAAACCTCCATCTGTGCGTGAAAAGTTCTCCATTCTAAAAATTAATGAAAACTTGGAATCAGGAAGAGATGTTGAGTAGAACTATTAACAGAAGCACTTTGCCTTTTTTACACATAAATCATTCTATTCATCAAAACAAATATAGTTGTAGTTTCATTCTAGAGCAGCAAATCCAAAACAAATAGAATTGTAGTTTCATTCTTGAGTAGCAAATCCAAAATAAAGCAGCACCAACATCTGGCAGTTTGTGTGTTTGTGTGTGGGTGAATTTGAGCCAGCCCTTTAATTTATTTCATTAAACTTTTTCTCAAGAAAACACAACACAAATAGAAAAGAGATCAAAAGAATAAAAGCATAAAGTACTAAGGAATCAGCAGGGAATCCAAAATGTCAATGAGATTATAGTTTTTCATTATACCGTTTGTTAATTATGAATGATTGAATATATCACTTTAAATGAATATATCAAATTTCACTATTAAGCTCTAAAACTAGGAAAAATCTCAAGAAACCTAGCCCACGCAGTATAAATCATCAAATAAAATAATTATCCATAATAGACGGAGCCATAAATAGTGAAATTCAGTCATTTAAAGTGATATATTCATAATTAACGAATGATGCAGTGGAAAACAATAACCTTGTTGACATTTTTGGATTGAGGATCTGCTCTGCTTAAATTATCCTAGCAAATCAAAATACAGATTCTATTCACAGAAAAATTCAAATTTTGGAAGAGGTGTAAAATTTATGTACAGGTAGTTCTCAACAGTTCATTTAGTGACTGTTCAAAGTTACAGTGATTTATGACCATTTTCCACGCATTTTTCACATGACCATTGCAGCATCCCCATGGTCATGTGATCAAAATTCAGATGCTTGGCAATTGATTCATATTTATGGTGGTTGCAGTATCCTGGGGTCATGTGATCATCCCCTTTTGTGACCTTCTGACAAGCAAAGCCACTGGGGAAGCTAGATTCACTTAACAAACATATTACTAACTTAACAACTGTAGTGATTCACTTAACAACTGTGATAAGAAAGGTTTTTAATTGATAGGAAGATGGCAGTGCAGGTAGGAAAAAATCCAGGAGCTATTCTTCTTAACTCACTTAGCTCACTTAACGAATGTCTCACTAGCAACAGAAATTTTGGGTTCAGTTATGGTTATAAGTCGAGGACTGCCTGTATTCTTGCAAAGCACTGCCAGGTCCTTGCAAGACAACCAGAGTTGTCATCTCTACACAGTGAAGCAAGGTGGGCATGGCACCAGGGACAAAAAAGCGTGATATCCTCTACATTTTTTGACAGGTAGTTGTCAACTTATGACCATGATTGACCCCAAAATTTATGTTGCTAAGTGAAAAATTTGTTAAGTGAGTTCTGTCCCATTTTACAACTTTTCTTGCCAAATTTGTTAAGTGAATCGCTGCAGTTGTTAAGTAAGGTCGTTAAGTGAATCTGGCTTCCCCATTGACTTTGCTTGTCAGAAGGTCGCAAAAGGCGATCGTGTGGCCTTGGGACACTGCAACCGTCATAAATGTGAGTCAATTGTCAAGCATCCAAATGTAAATCATGTGACGATGGGGATGATGCAATGCTCATAAGTTACTTTTTTTAGAGCTTTGAATGATCACTAAGTGAACTGTAGTAGAGATCTTATGATAATTTATATCATGACACAAATTTCACAGACACCTTTGCCTGGGATTGTCTGGTATATTTTGATATTTTGATGCTAAAAATGTTTGTGAAAAGCTTTTCTTCTGTAAATCCTCATTCCCCATTTTTTATATTTATGCCAGCGGATGATTCAACCCAGAGGTGGCATTCAGGAGGTTCTGAGTAGTTCGGAGAACTGGCAAATACCACCTCTGACTGGCCCTGCCCCCATCTATTCTCTGCCTCTCAAGTCCCAGCTGATTGGCTGGGTCTTCTTTTGTTGCTCTGCACAGGAGAACGGAGCTGGAAAGCAGGTTAATGGGTAGGGAGGGAATGGAGATTTTGCAGTATCCTTCCCCTGCCATGCCCACCAAGCCACGCCCACCAAGTCACACCATGCCCACCAAGCCATACCCACAGAACTGATAGTAAAAAAATTTTTGAATCCCACCACTGATTCAACCTTGGTACTTCACCTGGTCCCAAGCGCAAACCACTCCATCAACAAAGATGAATACATAACCAATTGTGATCAGACAAGTCCAAATGACAGCTGAGAAGAGGCGGGTGCATTTCTGGAAGATGTTTTCCATGCACACAAAGACCAAGATGAGGCTGAAGAGAAGCAGAGCAATGAATAACGTAATCAGGAAAGCCAAGCTGGAGGAGAAATCCTGGAGAAGAGAGAAAAAAAGGCCCTCGGTTAATCTGGTTGCAAAGCCACTGGAAAGTAGAACCTATGCTCAGTGAGAAGCATATGGTTGATAAAGCATATGGTTTGCCAATTGCACAGTGGCAGATAGGACAGTGCTCCAGAGGGTTAAGATCATTGCCCAGAGGAACATTGGTTGCCCTCTCCCCTCTTTGGAAGAGCTTTATAGCTCCCCACTGCCTTAAGAAAGTTCAAACATTCTCAAAGTTCCATCTTATCCTAGGAATCCTTTTCTTTTTGACTATTACCATCTGGCAGATGGTACAGAATAATAGAAACAAGCATAAATAGGCTGAAAAACAGCTTCTATCCCAGGGCAGTAGCTCTTTTGAATTCTACTGGATAGTGCAATATTAATGCAATTCAATTGTATAGAATGTGAAGGATGTGTGCTTTTGTTTTTTTATGTATAATGTACGCTGTATATGGATTTAATTTCACTGGTGCAATGACAATAAAGTAAACTATAGCTTCTAAACAGAAGTTCAGATGCTGTTATCTTCAGGTAGTCCTCAATTTACAAAAGTTTATTTAGTGACTGTTCAAAGTTACAATGGCACTGGACAAAAAGTGACATGCTCATTTTTGGATGCTTGGCAACTGGTTCATACTTATGACAATTGCACTATCTTTGGGTCATGAGGTCACTTTTTGTGACCTTCTGACAAGCAGAATCAATGGGGAAGCAGGATTCACCTAACGACACCTAATCCTGTTACTAATTTAAGAACTTCTGTGATCCACTTAACAAACATGGCAAGAAAAATTGTAAAATGGGGCAAAACTCATTTAACAAATTTCTCGCTTAGAAACATTAATTTTGGCTCAACTGCGATTGTTAAGTCAAGGACTACCTTTACAGCCAATAAAGGGGCAGAGAAGATCCTCATCAGGGACTACAAGGAGCACATGTAGATTACAGCAGTCCAGGAACTAGTGGTCCAATAAAGGTAAAGATTCCCCTCACACACAAGTGCCAGTCGTTTCCAGCTCTAGAGGGCGGTGCTCATCTCTGTTACAAAGCCGAAGAGCCAGCGCTTTCTGCAGATGTATCTGTGGTCATGTGGCCAGCATGATTAAATGCCGAAGGCGCATGGAACGCTGTTACCTTCCCACCAAAGTGGTCCCTATTTTTTTACTTGCATTTTTATATGCTTTCAAACTGCTAGGCTGGCAGAAGCTGGGACAAGTAATGGGAGTTCACTCCATTACATGGTGCTAGGGATTCAAACCACTGAACTGCTAACCTTTCTGATTGACAAGCTCAGCATCTTAGCCACTGAGCCCCTGAATCCCTTTTAGTGGTCCAATAGAGATACCTTTTCTTTTAGTTCAACAAAACGATATCTCACAGAGCAATGAAGTTTGGAATGTGGCTCTTTAAATGTCCAGATGGCATCCCAGCTACCAATAACTGACAACCTTTATTTAGATCTCCAGTCAGAACCATCAATCATCAGAAGGCTTACCCCAGCAAGTGTTCTAACCCAAGACTTGTTCAAATTAAACAAACACAAACTGTGTATAAAAGCAAACCTTTTTTAATGCTGCGCTGGGAATTCTGTGCACCCCCAGCCAAGAGTCATTTAAACCTAATTGTTCAAGATAAAAGCAAGCCCTTTCAAGGTTTAAAAGGCTGCCAAGAACAGAAATCTAATTACTGATAAATATCAACCAAACAGAAGTTTCAAAAACAAACAGGAGTTCGCAGGGCTTCAACGAGGACTCAGAATCTAAAGAACATCTTTGCTTCCTGCAAAGAGCACATCCCCAAGGGCTAGTTTTTATCCCTTATGGGAGGGGCAATCACCTTCCAGCCTTACTCCCAAGTTGCCCTTGCTGCTTCAGCTGCTCTCTCCTTCAAGCAGCCCCATGCACATGTGCACGGGGCATAGGCTCCCCAGGGTCCTCTGCTTCACTGCTACCAGAAGTGAAACCTCCAAAGGCAGCACCCCACTCTCTGATAGTCCTGGCTCCATCCCTGCATCAGATGCAGGATCCTCGTCCAAGTCCTTGCCAGGCTCCCTGACTGGTTCCCTTTTGCCTTTGCTGTCAGAAATCTCTGCCGTCTGCACCTGCTGCTAGTGAACCAAAACAGCAAGCTTTTATAAAAGCTGAAGGCCAAATCTTTCCAAAAGAAGTGCCAGATGGTGTAGATGTTCCCAAAATAGATGGTTTTAGGACAAATAAATTCATTTGATTAAATTTAAAATAAATTAAAGATAAAATAATGAATTTAATCAGGAAGGTCTGAAGGTTTTTAAGAAGGTGGACAACCATCTGTTGATGATTTCACTGATGATTTTTCTAAATTTTGCAGACAAACCTCAACTAGATAATCTTTATGTTCTCTCTAATTCTGCAATTCTATCATACTGAGATTAAATTCTGTAGTTTTTTTTAAAAACACCCAATATTTGCATTTTCCTGGATGGGGAGTTTTTTCATGGTCATCCTAATCATTGATCTCTATTCTTTTCTCCCATTTTTATCTCTTGGCTAGGCAAAGAAGGTGGGGAAGCTGGGAAAATGGACTTAGACCTATTTAGTCATTCACTATTCATTTATTTTCCAGAAAACAATTGCCTGGAAAAACTTGCAGCTATTTCCTAGGCAGGGGAAAAAAATATTTATTTTTTTTGCCATCACTTGCTTCCTGCTCATTTCAGTGGAGATTCCCAGGGATCAAAGTGAAATGTAGACTGTCTACATGATTGCACCTCCAGAAAGGTCTTCCCTTGGTTTGTTCTGCTCCTAAAATCTTACAGCCCCTCTTTCCAAAGACAATCAGACCTGTAGTGGGATTCAAAAACTTTTACCATCATTTCGGTGGGGACAGCTTGGTGGGCACGCCTTGTGTGCATGCACACACTTTGCATTCACGCATGCACCAAACATGCACTTTGCGCAGACACAGAGGAGTTCCAGCTCACCTCCTGCAAGCCTGTACTCTCTCAGTCACTTCAGCAGCTGCTGCGCGACACTCTTCTGTGCCGCGCAAAACAGCTGCACTTCAAAAGCAAAAGATAAAAGTGAGTATGGGAGCCCAGGCAGGCAGGCGGCGGAGAGAACTGGTTCGGTCTCTGCTGCTCATTGCCGCTACCAGCTTGGCAGAATTGGGCCGAACCGGTCGCATACCACCACTGAACCAAACCCTCCTCTGCTCTCTTCATAATTGAGAACTTACCCTACCACTGGTAAAGGTAGTAGCAATGAGAGCCACACAGATGCTCAGCACGATAACCAAGAGAAGAAGAATCAGAGGGTACTGTTGGCTCAAGCAATAATAGGTTTGATAGAAGAGGTCTTCTCGGGGTGTGTCACTAGTTGCCCGTGGGCGATGCTGGCAGGGCATGGCTCAACAGCTTCTATGAAGATCCACAGTGGAGAAGAACTCACTCCTCAAGCACAGGAGTCAACATGGTGAACAAGAATCCTCTTCTTGACCCATCAGCTATGAACAATTTCTACATCCATTCCAAGCCATGGTGTCCGGTAACTGGGAAATAGAAACTCTTCAAGGAAGGAGAAAAGTCACAACTGAGCAGAACAGGGGAGGTGTTCAACCGAAAGATAAGTAGGCTGTCAATGCACCCAGTAGTTTCCGCAGCAATTTCAGCAAAACTCCATGCAAGAAAACACGCTAGTAGCTTCAGTGCTGGAAAAACATAAAACAGAGAGAAGTAGATAAGAAAACATCAGAAGGAGAGACTGTGATTAAAGATTAATTTAGGCTGTCTTTGAAGCTCTCTCTTTTACCTAACCCCTTATAGACTTTTGCTTGATAGAAAAACAAAAATGATTTATGGTTCTGATGATTAGACCGGCTTGATTGTAGAAAGAAGAAAGTTACTCTGTCACCGTAGAGTAAGAGGTAATTTTAAACAGGTCGTCCTCGACTTACTGTATGGCCATAAGTGTGTCCCAAATTTCCATTGCTTAAGTGAGATATTTGTTAAGTGAGTTTTGCTCCATTTTACAAGCTTTCTTGCCACAGTTCTAAAATGAATTGCTGCAGTTGTTAAGTTAGTAACACAGTTGTTAAATGTTTTCCCCATTGAGTTTGTTTGTCAGAAGGTCATAAAAGTTGATCACATGATCCCAGATAATGTAACTATCATAAATGTGAGTCAATCGCCAAGTATCTGAATTTTGATCACAAGCTGCAATGGTTGTAAGTGTGAAAATGATCACAAGTCACTTTTTTCAGTGTTTTTGTCCTAACTTTGAATGGTCACTAAATGAACTGTTGTGAGTCGAGGACTGCTATAAAGAAGATCAGATCTTTATAACTCTTTTGTTCTATTTTTTTTCTTTTCTATTTTTCTTTTCCCACCTTTTGCATCTTTGCCTTTCTCTTTAACTTTTTTCTTTTATTTTTCTTTTGTTATTTTTTTTTTTAAATCTTTAATTAAAAAGTTATCTATTTAAAAAAGAAGTTCTTTCTTGCCTAAAAGTTGATCTAAACACTTGGGATTTATTTCCTAGAACTTGAATGAATCTTACAGTTTATACCTCACAGTAAGCATTCATCCATTAAGTTGCCCAAAGTATTTGCATTGTAGGCATTTAGCATATTTTTGCTATTTTAAGCAGCACAATCTGTACTTCTGAAGTTTTGTTTTATTTTTACCTTTATGGCTTACATTGCTACCACCCCAAAGCCTTTCTGCCAATTCAAGATCAAGCTTCACACAGCTGAATGTAATACGAGGAAGTTTAGGCTGGATTTACATATTGCTTAAGTGTGGTTTATTGAACAAACCACAACAGCCCCAGTCATAGCACACCTAAACATCACCAAATGATGTTTCATGGGAGATGTATCAGATACATCCAATAACTTTCTCTCTCATTCTGTCTTTCTTATTCTGTCATTCTCTTTCATTCTGTCTCTTATTCTTTCTCTCTCATTCTCTCTCTGCCATTCTCTGCCATTCTCTCTCTCTCGTTCTCTCTCTGTCTCACTGTGTCTCATTCTTTATCTCTGTATCTGTCACTTTCTCTCTGTCTCCCTCTCTCTGTGTCATTCTTTGATATTCTCTCTCTCTCTCTCATTCTCTCTTGGCCATTCTCTCTGTCATTCTCTGTAATTCTCTCTCTCTCATTCGCTCTCTCATTCAGTCTGTCTCTCTGTCTCTCATTCTTTCTCTCATTCTGTTTCTCTCTTATTCTCTCTCTCTGTCTTATTCCCTCTGTTATGTCCTGAGGACTCTAGGAGTTCTCACTCAGGTCCATTCACTTTGCGGGGGCGTTTCTCCCCTTTACCCATTGGTTGGTTCTCCCCAGCAGCCAGCTATAAAAGCAGGCTGCGGGGTCCAACCAGTTGCTGATCGCTGCGAGCCAGTTCCAGGCGTGGCAAGCACGGTCAGCCCTTTATTGTTATAATAAAGTATTGTTGCACTCATGCTCTGGTTCAGCCTCTCTTTTCCCAAACTTAACACTGGCGACGAGGATGGGATGGCTACCAGAAGCACCATGCAACCGCTGAGTCACTAGCCGCCGATCCGCAGCCAGAGAGAGCGATCGGCCGGCGATAAGAGCAACGCTGATCCGCAGCCAGAGAGAGCGGTCAGCAAGCAAAAAGAGCAAACAAAAAGAGCAAATGCTGGTCCGCTGACAGAGAAAGCGGCCAGCAAGCAATAGAAGCGAACACTGATCCGCAGCCAGAGAGAGCGGTCAGAACGGAAAGTTAGAAGCGTCTGTAGCCGCTTGTTAGCCCAGCTACAGGGAAAGTGAAGCGCTGCGAGCCGCAGCCGCTCATTGTTTAGGCGCGAAATTCAAATGGCTGTCATTTGAATTTCAAACCTAAAAGGCACAGCACGGTGCTGTAGTCGAGTCACTGACGCCCACACAGGTGCGAATTCAAACGCCGCCAACGGCTGATGGCCAAACGTGGCTAACCCAGAGAGAGAGAGAGGATTGCAAAAAGCCTCTCCAGAGCTGAAATCACTTGCCTGCCACAGGCACTAGAACATTTTTCTGCTGCCCCAGAGAGATTTTGTCCACAGGTTGTTCTACCGGCCCCATCACCATGAACTCCAATCCAGTCTTCCCAGCATTCAAACCGGATGAGGAGAAGTGGGAATCATACAAGAACCGTTTTAACCATTATATCGATGCAATTGGGCTGGCTGATGCTGGAGAGCATCGGAAAAAATTGTATTTCCTGATCTACTGTGGAGCCATCGTCTTTGATACTGCCACAGCTCTCGTGGCTCCACGTGAGTTGAAAAACGTTCCTTGGTCAGAGCTACTTGAAACCCTCACTAACCACTATTCTCCCAGGCCCTCACAGATTGCCAAGAGATTCACCTTCCGTATGAGGAAGCAAGCGGACAAGGAAACCATTAATCAGTATATGGCCGCCCTCAGAACAGCAGCATTGCATTGTGGGTTTGGAACCTACCTGGAGGACATGCTCCTCGATCAACTAGTCTGCGGGGTCAAGGACCTACACCTTCAAAGGCGCCTCCTCGCGAAAAAAAGACCTCAATCTCGCACAAGCAGTCGAGGAGGCCTTAGCAGCAGAACTGGCAGCGCACTCAGCCACCGAAATCCATGGCCCGACTGCCAAGCTGACGTCAATTCCAGTCCACTCCGAGGAGGTGGTAGCAGAGGAATCCCTGAGTGATGAAAACAACGTCCACCGCCTCTCCAATGACAGACGGCCGCAGGTAGGAGCTAAACAAGAAAACATCGGTCCACCCAAGCACATCACCCTGTGCCTAGCCTGTGGTGGATCTCATCTGAGGGCCACCTGCAAGTTCAAAGGAGCCACCTGTAATAACTACCATAAAAGGGGGCACATCGCGAGAGTCTGCCAAGCCCCTCAAAGCTCCACACAAAGGCACCCCCCCTTCTCACACTCGGGGCCACAGAGGCAAGTATTGAACTGTCGCACGCACCACCGTGCCAAGCACACTTGCCACACTGTTAGTAAAATCTCTCTCTCCGTTTCCTTAGAAGGTAAACCGTGCCGCATGGAGGTTGACACAAGGTCAGCGCTCTCAATTATCTCGTGGAACACCCTCAAGAGGCTCCAGCCCAGCCTGACCACTAGCCGGCTCCAGAAGTGCCATTTCAGCCTAAAGGACTACCAGGGGAAGACCATTCCTATAATCGGCAGAGGCAAGTTCCTTGTCAATTTTAGAGCTTTTAAAGGTCACCTACCTCTAGTGGTAGTTAAAGGCAATCTCCCTACCTTATTGGGGCTCGATTGGTTTCCCCATCTCGGCCTAGGGCTAACAGGAGTCCATGCTGTCTCAACCTCAGACACTGACTCCTTATTCGCTGATTACTCAGATGTATTCAGCGATGAGCTGGGGTGTTATAACGGTACCCCAATATCGTTCTCAGTCGACCCCCAGGCAGTCCCAATCAGGCTAAAACCGCGTAGGGTCCCATTCGCTATTCGGCCAAAACTAGATGCTGAATTGGATAAACTATTAAAACAAGGGGTCATTGAGCCAACAGATTTCACCAAATGGGAGACGCCCATTGTCGCACCCCTCAAAAAAGACGGTAGCCTGAGAATTTGCTCGGACTACAAGACCACAATCAATAAGTTTCTACAAGTTAGCGCTTACCCAGTGCCCGTCATTCAGCATTTATTACACACTTTTGAACCTGGCAGCATTTTTGCCAAATTGGACATGTCTCAAGCGTATCAACAGTTCCCTGTTGACAACCAAACAGCGGAACTCCAGACCATTGTCACTCACAGGGGTGCTTTCCGATGCAAGCGTCTCCAATTTGGCGTAAGTGTTGCCCCAGATATCTTTCAATCCCACATGGAGCGGATTTTACAGGGCCTCCCTGGAGTAGTACCCTACTTCGACGACATCTTAGTCTCGGCCAGGGACAGACCCCAACTCTTCCAGAGAGTTCGAGCAGTGTTAGAGAGGTTCAGACAGCATGGCCTCAAATTGAAAAAAGAAAAATGCGCCATTGCCACTAGACAGGTGGACTTTCTGGGTTATAAAATTGATGCCTCAGGCATTCACCCCCTGGAGTCCAAGGTTAAGGCAATTCACGAGGCACCCACTCCAACCTCCAAAACTGAACTACAGGCCTTCTTGGGGCTATTAAACTTTTACGCATCTTTCTTGCCCCATAAAGCATCAGTAGCTGAACCCTGTTAGTGTTTGGGGATAAACCCCCAAGCAGAGTATGCAGCAGCAGT
>NW_020769512.1:312853-323681 GCF_900518735.1 Pseudonaja textilis | reverse complement strand
CATATTTATTCAACCCAAACCTGGTTGGTGTATCCATATACCCAACAAACCCCTACACAGATTACTGGATAAAAAGTCACCTTGGCACTGGGGGCACAAAGAAGACCATGCTTTTCACGCCGTGAAATCACTACTCACGTCAGAGGCAGTACTTATTCAATTCGACCCCAACCTTCCTTTAGTGCTGGCAGCAGACGCATCCCCCTTTGGAATTGGGGCAGTATTAAGCCACAGGCTTCCCAATGGCACCGAGGCTCCCATTGCCTTTTTCTCTAGGACGCTCTCTGCAACAGAGCGAAATTACAGCCAGATCAATAAGGAAGCTCTAGCGGCTGTTGCAGCAGTGAAAAAATTTCACGAATTTCTCTTTGGCCATTTTTTTGAGCTGGTCACAGACCACAAGCCCCTCCTGGGTCTACTAGCTGGGGACAAACAGACCCCTCAAGTCCTTTCTCCTAGGATGATGAGATGGACCCTCTTCCTAGCAGCCTACTCCTACAGACTCATACACCGGCCAGGTAAAACATTGTCCCACTCTGATGCTCTCAGCCACTTCCCCTTGCCGGCTCCGGCTGAAGACCCTGCTCCTGTCCACGCTATTTTCGAGGTAACCCAATTAGGCCTCCCCATCACTGCCCTCGACATCGCTGCTAAAACCAAGGCAGACAAAACGCTCGCCCAGGTGCTCGACTGGGTGAGGAGGGGGTGGCCGGGTGGCAATGTTGAAAACAAATTCTCACCTTTCAAGACCCGCATGCAGGAATTGTCCAGTTTGCAGGGCTGTCTACTGTGGGGCACTCGAGTGGTCATCCCGACCTTACTGCGGACCCGAGTCCTGGAGGCGTTGCACGAGGGACACCCTGGCATCATGAGAATGAAGGCATTAGCACGCAGCTACGTATGGTGGCCAGGCCTCGACGAGGACGTTGTCAGATGGGTAAGTTCCTGCAACATTTGCCAGGAATCCCGTCCTGCTCCTCCTATTGCCACCCCTACTAAATGGGAGAGCGCCAGCGCTCCGTGGTCCAGAATTCACATCGACCTGGCCAGCCCTTTGCATGGGAAGATGTTCCTAGTGGTCGTGGACACCTATTCTAAATGGATTGACGTAGCACAGCTATCCACGACCACCACACAAGCAATCACCAACGTATTAACACGCCTGTTTGTAACCCACGGGCTACCCGACTCCATTGTCTCCGACAATGGCCCACAGTTCGCATCAACCGAGTTCAGCCGTTTCGCTGCCAACCTGGATATCCGCCACATTTTCACAGCCCCATTTCATCCTGCCAGTAACGGATTGGCTGAAAGGGCCGTCAGGACCACTAAAGAAGCCCTGGCTAGGTTCAGCAAGGATGACTGGCACCACAAACTCTCGCGTTTCCTGATGAGCCAGCATTCAACTCCATGTTCAGTCACCAACAAGTCCCCAGCTGAGCTCCTGATGGGCAGGCGTCTGAGGACTGTATTGGACAGACTTCACCCACAATACTGCCCTGACTCTCCCCTCGCTTCCACATTGGGGGTTAGACATTTTATCTTACAGGAGCCAGTATTCGCGAGGAACTTCGCTGGAGACCCCCTGTGGATCCCGGGCGAGATCGTGGCCATCACCGGACCAAGGTCGTATTGGGTCAGACTGGAGGACGGCCGGGTCTGGAGAAGGCACCTAGACCAGCTGCGTAGGCGCCTCAGCACCCACACGAGCAGGGACCCAGAATCACAAAGCGACGGGAGGTCTCAGCATCAACCCCACATCCACATCCTTCCCGGCGACCAGTACACACCAACAGTCATTCCAGAAAGCCCGAGCACGGACAGCGGCGCCCAGACGGTGGACCAGCCCGATCCAGTCTACGGGAGCACGTCCCCAGTGACCAACCCTACGAGTCCCGGGCCTGCCCGAACCGAGGGGCACGTTGGTGAAACTTACCTGGCTCTGCCTTCCCAGACAGACTCTGAATGGACAGTCAGCGTTCCAGAGCTGCGCCGTTCCGGGCGCCAACATAAACCTCCTGCCTACCTCAAAGACTATGCGTGTTCGCATCTGGGGGGAAGGGGTGTTATGTCCTGAGGACTCTAGGAGTTCTCACTCAGGTCCATTCACTTTGCGGGGGTGTTTCTCCCCTTTACCCATTGGTTGGTTCTCCCCAGCAGCCAGCTATAAAAGCAGGCTGCGGGGTCCAACCAGTTGCTGATCACTGCGAGCCAGTTCCAGGCGTGGCAAGCACGGTCAGCCCTTTATTGTTATAATAAAGTATTGTTGCACTCATGCTCTGGTTCAGCCTCTCTTTTCCCAAACTTAACACCCTCTCCCTCTCTCTGTCTCTCATTCTTTATCTCTCTGTCTCTCCCTCTCTGTGTGTCATTCTTTGACATTCTCTCTCTTTCATTCTGTCATTCTCTCTCTCATTCTTTTTCTCATTCTCTCTCTCATTTTTCTCTCTCTCTCATTCTCTCTCCACCATTCTCTCTGTCATTCTCTGTAATTCTCTCTCTCTCTCATTCTCTCTCTCATTTTATCTATTTCATTCAGTCTGTCTCTCTGTTTCTCATTCTTTCTCTCATTCTGTTCCTCTCTTATTCCCCCCCTCTCTTATTTCCCCCCTCTCATTTTTATCTCTCTGTCTCTCTCTCTGTGTGTGACATTCTCTCTCTCTGTCATTCTGTCATTCTCATTCTTTTTCTCATTCTCTCTTATTTTCTCTCTCTCTCTCATTTTATCTCTCATTCACTATATCTCTGTCTCTCATTCTTTCTCTCATTCTGTTTCTCTCTAATTCTCTCTCTCTTATTCCCTCTCTCTCATTCTGTCATTCTCTCTCTCATTCTTTCCCTCTCTGTCTCTCTTTGTCTCTCTCTTTGTGTGTGTCTCTCTCTCTCCATCCCAGGTCTTAAGATATTTTTCTGGAATTTTGTCTTAATTCTTAAGAATATATTTGGGGTGGGGAGACACCTTGAACATTATGACACAGTTGTTTTAGTCTATGGTGGATAAAAATCAGGAGCATGGTAGGCCTTTTCCAACTAGCAGATTTATTTAAAAGCATAAGCTTTGTGAGGTACACCTTCAGATCTACATCAGAAAAACAGTTTTAGAAATGTTTCTTTTTCTTTAGGAGTGATTAAACCTAAATGACCTAGCAGGCAGGCAAATCTAGCCAGCTTTCTAGTAAGTCTCCACTTCTGTTTTGCTGGTATCAATGAATGAAATAGGCTAAATATCCTACAGCCCCTTCTCCCCATTTTAGAAACTACACTAAAATACCACAAGATTAAGAAAACCTCACTGAGTACTTCTGACAGAACTTATTTCATTTTTAGAATTGATTAAGTGTGTAAAAATATTTCTTAGTGAATTGATCTCTGAAACTGCATGAATGGGGAAGATGACAAAGAGATTGTCTTGTTTTCCTGCCAACCTGATCTCTGGAGGAAAGTGCTCACACTGAAATGGACAGAAAGTTGACTTTAAACCAGATGCAGAAATTCTTGGGAGACAACCAAAGAAGGGAGAAAATCCTACAGAAAAGATGGCCAGAGACCTACGGAGAAGATGGACAGGGAAATCGGGAAAGCAGAGAGAGTCCAGAAGCAAAAAGACAAAACAATATCAAGGAAATAACTGATGGATAGGTGAAATAAATAAATACACCCCAAAGTAGGAATTTTATGTGTTTCTTCCTTCCCCATCTCTTGAATTATGGAGTTGAGAATTTATAGTCCTACCTTCTTCTGAGAAGTTCCCACGCAGACAACTTTTAAAGACTTCTTACAGCCCAGTGTGGTTGATTGTCTAGGGACTTTTATATCTGAATGTGGACCTGAATTCAGATGTCCCCACATTTAGCTGGACTGACCACATGTAAAATACCGTAACACTCCTTTGTCCCTCTCATTCCCTTAAAGATCAAAGCTCTTTGCTAAGTCAAGACAAAGTCAGATAAACTCAGTCTTTGTCATTCTAGTAAGTAAATATTTATCACAAAATCCTGGATCAGTTCCCCCACTCTCAAATACAGCTATCAGTCTTACTGTGCTCCTACTTGCCTTATTTATATAGTGTATGTCCTTCCATTGGTTTCCCTGGCCGCTCATCACCAAAATGAAACAGGCAAAGTTTTTTCCTCTCTTCCTTGCCACCACGAATGTCTTTGATCCAAGCCCGAACTAATTTCTCAGCGTCTCACCTGATCTCACGGTAAGCTCACATCATACTGCCTACCTGCCTGCCTGCCAGAATCCTTCTTTGACTCAGCATGGGGTTCTTTCTTTCTGCCCTTGCAGGAACTCTGCCTTTCCCAAAGCCCAGCCCAGTCTCTGAATCTGAGATGAAAAAGTGCCTGCCAATGTTAACCTTTTCCTCTCCAACCACAGCTGGCTTGGGAGAAAGGGAGAGGCTCCAACACAAACCTTTCAGCACCAGTGTCTACTTGTCCAAGGAAAGAGGGAGGGAGGGAGGGAGGGAGGGAGGGAGTGAAGGAAGGAAGGAAGGAAGGAAGGAAGGAAATCATTTTGAGAAAAAAATTCATATACAATTTTATTTCCCATTATTTTCCCATCATTAAATTAAGAGGGAGGGAGGGAAGAAAATAAGGAAGGAGGGAGGGAGGGAGGGAGGGAAGGAGGAAGGAAGCAGGGAGGGAGGGAAGGAAGGGGATGAGGGAGGGAGGGAGGGAGGAAGGAAGGAAAGAAGGTATCTACTATTCCCAGAAACACCCTTAGTGAGGGTGTGTGGGTGTAAGATGAACAGAAAGCTTTAAAAGATTGCTTTGGTAAATGTAATTGTGTTTCTAATTAAGCACACATTTTAAATTATGTTTTTATCACAGCCAAATTCCTTCAGGACTGTAACCTCCCACAGCCCTGCAAAGTAAGAGTAAAGTTTGTGAAAAGTCTAATTAAGGTCTCATCAGGCCTACTCCACAATCTGATTTTTAAGACCCCCCCATGGTGGATTATAACTCCTAACTTATGTTCTCTTTCTCACATGTTCTTACTTCTACACACTAGTACAAAGGCTGTTCCCCAACTCTATTTAGTCTTTTCTGTATAATATTTAAGATTGGGAAAGCTAAGAGTTTCCTTCCCTCTCTGCCCAAAAAGACATGTCTTTCCACTTTGTAAGTATTGTTGAAAGGTGTCAAAATGCCTTTCTTTCGAGGATTCAATTTTCCCACTGGGAGAGCTCCGGCGCAAGGTTATGGACAACTGCTTGAAAGCTGGATCTTTTTTTTTTCAGGAAGGCGGAGAAAAGCGAGAAGTCTGCGTTCCTGGGCTAGCTAGCTTCTTATGGTAAGTCCCTGTTTTTTTTATACCCTTTTCTCCCTTTGTAAGTTGATTTTGTGTGAGTGTTTGTATTTGTGCCTAATGTTTCAAATCCTGTTTGAGTTTGTCTTTATTTCTGTCAGAGGGCAAACTCCACATGGTGTGGAAGGCAAACTCCGCGGGGTGGCCAGATTGTATTATTGGTTTTCTGTAATCTCTTTTAGCTTTAAGATAGTTTTTCATATTTGTTCTGTAGCAATCTCCTGTCTGTCCCTTTTGTAATTTATATTTTGTGTCTTTTGTCTGTTTGTTTTGCTTATTTGGTATGTCCTGTGTTTGTAAGGGTTTTCTAAATTATCTTTTGTTTCCTTTTCCTATTTGTCTAGTTTTCTTAATTACTTAGGCTTTTGTCTATAGGGATTCTTTAATACCTTTTATTTGATTCCTTTTCCTATGTAAGTTTGTTTTCTGGCTGACCTGATGTTCCCCTTGGGCTTTTCCTGTTGTTGTTGTTTTGTGTGTGACACTACTGCCTTCATGAAATTCCCTTTCCACAGTATCTTTGACAATTTATAAAATGGACAAGAAAGAACACTTACTAAGTGACAGAAGAAGCCAACCAAAAAATGGTCCAAAGGAATATTTTGCTGTTTTTCACATTAGAAATGCCTCTGCATGAATTTTACAGGAATATACAGAAATAAGCCAATAAAGGTCCTTTTGGATAACCATGTCCTGACAGTTCATTCATTTTTTTTCTATTCTCATATTGTTGCTTTCATGTTGTCCCTCACCCAGGAACAAGACTGACTGAAGTTGTCCTTAGCCGTACCAGATTTCAAGTACTGGCTTATCCCTTCTTCCATAGTGTTCTCTCTTTCTATTTTTCTCCCAAGAACAATAATCTTGTGTGGTAAATTCAGGGGAGTACCAGGCCAGCAAAATAGGCCCTTTCAGGAAACAGACTCCACAAGAAATACTGGAACTTACTGAAATAGATTGTTAAGAAACTTCTGGAGAGGCAGAATTGCTCTGAATTTCTTTCTATTTTCTTTTCTTTTCTTGGACTTAATTCATCTTTTGCTAATTGCCATATTTCTTCCCCAACCTCATCTCTGGGGATCTTCACATGAAAAGAGAGTAAGTTAAAAAATTGGGTAAGTAAAGTCACCCAATGAACTTCTGCAGCTAATGAATGTGTTTCTGTCAAAGACTTGAATTTAAAACTTCTACAAAACATTTCCATCAACATGCCATTTTTAATATGTGATTGGTGAAAACTGTTTTCACGTTGGGGTTATCTCCTCCTCTTGTTCTCCTTTTCCTCTTATACTTTCTCCTTCTCCTTGCACACCTTCTCATTCTCTTTCTCCTTATACCTTTTTCTTCTTCTCATAAACCATCTTCTTTTTTTTCTTTTCCTTTTCCTCATTCACCTTCTTTGTTTCCTTCTCTTTCTTTTTCTCTTTCTTCTTGTATATCTTCTCCTTCTCTTTCACTGTCTCTTTCTTTCTCCTTCACCTTCTCCTTGTAGACCTCATCCTCCTGCTTCTCCTTCCCCTTCTCTGTAGAGAACAGAATGCAGTTGACCAGTGGAAGTGCAGTTGACCATAGGGGCAGTTCAACAGTGGAATCAAAGATCCAAAGCGATGTTGGGTTCCTTTCATAGGTTCAGACAATATGGTCAGAATGATATGGAACTAGACTGAGCAGGTCTAAAGAAGGACAATGAAGAGGGTCTAGGAACAGAATCAGAAAAGGTGAAACTGAAGAAGCTGTAATGTTGAGCTTTGAGAAGAAAGGAGGCAATGTCTCAGAAGCAAGACGTCCAGAAAAAGATCAAGACCAGTTCTCCATGATTCCAGAGACCAAGAAACAGAATAATTGATTCAAGTTAAATTTTGAACTATAAAATAGAGACAGACAAGTACTGGTTCACAGTTAGCTACAGTCCAATTTCATTGTCAGCCACACAGTTTCTCTCTCTCTCTCTCTCTCTCTCTCTCCCTCCCTCCCTCCCTCCCTCCCTCCCTCCCTCTCCCTCCCTCCCTCCCTCTCTCTCTCTCTCATTTTTCCCCTCAGCTAAATCTACTTCACAGGGTTCCTGGACACCATACCACATACATTGCCTTGACCTGCTGAAAGAATGGCAGGATATAAATTTAATAAATAAACAAGTTTAATCATGGAAGAATTATAATTTTAGGAAACATCATTCCAATTTAAAGTCTATTTGTTCAATGCAATTTTCATCCATTCTATTTGTTTTCTTTTTTTCTAGGGCTGTAGAGGATGAGATAAGTGCCCACAGACATGAAGAGAGTTTGGTATTTATTTTTCTAAACAAGATTGTCACCAAGGGAATCTGCAACCAGAAGCAGCAATGCCAAAATGATGACATGCCTGCGGTGATATCATCCCTCAAGTGCCTTGATGACACAAATCACAGTGTTTGAACCAGTATGTCATTTTTTAACATGAAAACTGCTTTAACAAAGAAGGAGACTGGAGGCTAAAAGTGTTATTATCACTTTATAAGTAAGTATAAGTAAAGTAAAATAAAATATATAAAATAAAAAATAAATAAATAAAGTACTTATTTATAAGTAAATAAGTAAGGCCACACTTGGAATACTGTATCCAGTTTTGGTCTCCACAATATAAAAAAAGATGTTGAGACTTTAGAAAGAGTGCAGAGAAGAGCAACAAATATGATTAGGGGACTGAAGGCTAAAACATATGAAGAAGAATTGCTGGAACTGGGTATGTCTAGTTTGACGAGAAGAACTAGGGGTGACATGATAGCAGTCTTCCAAAATCTAAAGGGCTGTCCCAAAGAAGAGGGAGTCAAGCTATTTTCCAAAACACCTGAAGGCAGAAAAAGAAGCAATGGATGGAAATCAAACAAGGAGAGAAGCAACATTGAATTAAGGACGAACTTCCAGACAGTTAGAACAATTAATCAGTAGAACAAATTGCTTCCAGAAGTTGCAGGTCCTCCAACACTGGAATAGATTGGACAATCATTTGTTTGAAATGGTACAGGGTTTCCTGACTGAACAGAGGGTTGGACTAGAAGATCTCAAAGGTCCTTTCCAACACTATTATTCTACTACTCTACTATTCTGCTGACCTTGGCCTATCTCCTCCCATCTTGTCTTTTATCTCCTGAGCAGACCCCACCTCCAATTTTGATTTTCACAGCAAAGTTAGAGAAGCAGGGATGCAACTTCCATTCCTAACTCCTCTCTTCAGAATTCTAGTCCTCTTGATCTATTTGTACCTTGGTTCGCTTTTAGGTGAAATGAGAAAGCCAGTAATTTCTTTTCTTGCCTTCCTTCTTTCCAGTCAATAAAATCGAAATGCAGACCAGGAGCTGGATCATTATGGGCTGCTATTCCACTGAGAATCCATTGGCAAGAAAAGGGTCAGTCCAGAGAAGGTAGCATGAACGTCAGCAGCTAGAAGTCATTAAAGAAGAAGCAACTAATGAGACCGAAAGGAGACAGCAACTTCTTGAAAAATTTAGAGCCTCTAATGAGCTGGGTGGCTAAAGTCATTTCAGGCTTGTCATCCCTTCTTCACAGCACAGTTTGCTTAAATTGTCCCCCAATTTATTTCCCAGTACAAATAACAGCAGCTCTCCAATGTGCCAAAGCCATTGCCAACTCTTTTTTTTTACTGCAATTGGATGGCACACTGATTTTTGCACTTTCCTCAGCTTTCCAAGAAGATGCTGGATTTGCGCCCAGCTCCCAGAGTTTGCTCTGTAAAAGGGCTGGAGGAATTTGAGGGCTTTGCCTCCAGTTCTGTCCATCCAAGTTCATCCAAGATACAGAATTTCTGCCCTCCAACATTAAGCATTGTTAGAAATAGGCACACAGCCAAGACATATTTTCAATACCCACGTTCAGTAGCCAGGAGGTCTACGAGAAAGGGAAGATAAAGCTGCAGAAAAATTAGACAGGCTAAGAAGAATGAGTCAGTTTGGTGTAGCAATTAAGGCATTAGGCTGGGAACTGGGAGATCCAGAGTTCTAGTCCTTTGTGCTTTAGACTTGGGCCAGTCCCTGACTCTCAGAGGTGGTATTCAACAGGTTTTGACCAGTTCTGGAGAACTGGTACAGGACATTTTGAGTAGTTGGGAGAACTGGCAAATACCACTTCTGACTAACCCTGCCCCCATCTATTCTCTGCCTCCTGAGTCCCAACTGATCTTCTTTTGTTATCCTGAACAGGAGAATGGAGCTGAAAGCAGGTTAGTGGGATGGGGAGGGAATGGGGATTTTGTAGTAACCTTTCCCCAGGAGTGTGGAGGGAATAGAGATTTTACAATATCCTTCCCCTGCCATGCCCACCAAGCCACGCTCACCAAGCCACACCAAGCCCACCAAGCCACACCCACAGAACCAGTAGTAAAAAATTTTGAATCCCACCACTGCTTACTCTCCACTCTAGAAAGAAATCAGTGGTAAACCATATCTGAAAAACTTTGCCAAGAAAACTTCAGGGACTTGTCCAGACAATTGCCAAGGGTCAGAAAACTAACTTGAAGGCACACACACACACACAAACACACACACACACACACACACACAAAGAATGTTAGACTTGGGTTAAGTAGATCTGGCAATAAAATCTCTGGCATGAAGAGAACTCAGTCTGTAATTTCAATCTCCCTTATAGTCATGTTTCCTGACCTTTGTTGAGGAAAAAGAAACTATACAGTATGTGCAAATAAAATTTAGAAACGGAAGACATTTCCTTGCCTTCTTATTTTGCTTTTCAACCTTGAAGGCAGGAAACTTGAAACTCTCTTTCAAAATATCCAGAGAATCAGCCTATCAATCTTACCAACACTGCTGTCCACCCTTACACTAATAGGTTGTAGCTGCCTCCAGACTGAGCCTGAAGGGAAAAAAAATTCTTTTCTGTATAACAAGGAACCAAATTTGGGTGCCTCACCTGTTTTTTTGCATCTAGTCAACCCGTTTTGCATCTGGATTTGGGATTGCATGTGGTGTTGTGATAAAGGAATGAACCCTCCTAGCTATTCTCTCCCCCACCCCACACACACACCATTTGCTAGCCAAATTTCCTACTCCACCCCTTCTCCTTGCAAAAACTGCCAGAGAAAAGGGAGGAAGTGATGTGTTTCCTGCCCCTCCCTTTCCCAGTTCAATCACGATAGAAAACAGCAGCCCACTCTTCCACCCTGGTATCTTCGGAGGATCCTTCTGGGTTGTTAAAACTGAAAGTGCCAATCTGCAAAAGACCAAGCAAAAGAGGAAGATAAATTTCCTTTATTTGTTCCATATCTCCTTTGAGACTTCTGAGCAATGGGGGGGAAAGCATTAGTAGAGTTTCCTGCCTAAGCAGGGGGTTGGACTAGAAGACCTCCAAGGTCCCTTCCAACTCTGTTATTCTATTCTATTCTGGCAATGTTCAGAAATACTGCACAAATCTCTCTTTCAGTTCTAAAGTGGATTTGGAGAATTAGGCATCAGCTAACTTTTAAAAAAAATTGGTTGCAAACCATGCAGAGTCACATAGATAAA
>NW_020769512.1:279029-307853 GCF_900518735.1 Pseudonaja textilis | reverse complement strand
ATTTACCCAGAGCCAAGCTGCACTAAAGGCCTCCAATAAAGTAACACAATGTTGCCAGCCAATCAAGATACAAAAAGAGCCAAAAAAAAAAAAAACCAGACAGAAGATATTAGAAACACCAATCAAGCAGAACACAGCAAACTCCAAGACCAATAAACACAAACCAAGACTCCCAACCAATCAGGGTGAAGAAAAAACCATTCTGGCACAGCAATAGGCTGCCCCAAATTTAAATCTGAAACCACTGTAAAAGTCTGACTCACAGATGAACACTATACAGAAGCCTGATGATGGCAGATGAGATTCTGCCGAAACGTTGCTACAACTTTAAAAGCACAACTATAATGATGTGGGAAAATACCCGAACAAACCTGCATATATATGTATGTATGTATGTATGTATGTATGTATGTATGGCATTCAGCTTTGTTCGGGTATTTTCCCACATCATTGTAGTTGTGCTTTTAAAGTTGTAGCAACGTTTCGGCAGAATCTCATCTGCCATCATCAGGCGTCTATATATTTTGTATACAATACAGAATATATATACATACATAGATACATACATACATACATACATACATACATACATACACACACACATACACATACACATACACATACACATACACACATACATACATACATACATACACACACACACACACACACACACACACACACACATATATATATATATATATATATATATATATATATATATATATATATATATATATATATATGTATATATGTATATATATACACAGAATATATATATATTCTTCAGTTTTTGCGGGTACTTTCATGTATGGTATTCAGCTTTGTTCAGGTATTTTCCCACGTCATTATAGTTGTGCTTTTAAAGTTGTAGCAACGTTTCATTCATATGCCATGATGAACACAATACAGAAGCCTGATGATGGCAGATGAGATTCTGCAGAAATGTTGTTACAACTTTAAAACTGGAGGCTTGCAAAAATAGAATGGCATGAGGTTTCCCACTTTGAGCAAGGGAATGGATTAGAAGACCTCAGAGGTCCCTTCAAGCCCTGTGATTCTATGTTTTATATAAAGTATCAGGAGTGGGATTCAAACATCCCAACAACTGGTTCTCTCTCTGGTTTCTCAGTGGATTTGGCCATAGTGGGCGTAGCCTCCTGGAACTTCCAGGAAGTCCATTTTCATCTTCCCCAGTGTCCAGAGGCTTCCCTTGAGTCTCTGGGAGGGTGAAAACGGCCTCCCCCAGACTCTAGAGTCCCTCCAGAAGCTGGAAACAGGCCCATTTCCAGACTTCTGGAACTTCTGGGAAGGCCGTTTTTCACCCTGCCAGAGCCTCTGCACAGACTCTGCACTTATCTGCATTCAAAACAGCCCTAATGGAGACTCCAGGAAGGGGAGGGGAAAGGTGGGCGGGGCTGGCCAGTTGATTCAATTACCGGTTCAGTGAACCGGATGTAATTTAACATCCGGTTCACCCAAACCGGCCCAAACCGGCTGAATGCCACTGCATAAGCATCCTTGGTGGGATGGGACTGAGTGGCCTTAGCTTTGTTAGGAAAGAATTAGAAAAAAATAGTTTGGGGATATAAAAAAGTGGAAACCTCCAAGTCATTCTTGCCTGTTTAAAGAGCTGAAGAAGAGGCATATGAATGATTCCAAGTTCTTTGCAGAGGCATTGCTATGTTTAAGATGACCTTAATAATCCTTTCATTTCATCAAGAAGTTCAGGAGTCTGAACATTCAAACTTTCTCAACAGCTTGACAAAAAACATTTTATTTTATGTCCTCTATAAATCAAGAGCATCCTCTCTTCTGTCCAGGGAGATAACCCATTAAGACAGAGAGCCCATTGCTCTGCCAGATCTGATCTTGTTATTTAATTAACATTGCCCATTGCCCTTTAGGTCATCCATCCCTAACTTTGTATCCTCCAGATGTGCAATTGTGGAGGTTGTAATATGAATATATCTAAAGGACACCAGGATGACAGGAGGGAAGTTGTTACTGATGGTGAAAATTTAACTGGATACCAAATTCATGCTGGAATTTGTTGCTATTTGGTCATCAAGTCATATCCGATTCTTCCAAACCCCATGAACCATTGTATGCCAGGCCTTATGTCCTCCACTGTCTCCTGGACTTTGTCCAAATTTATGCCCACTGCCACTGACCTTCTGCCATCCCCTTCTCCTTTTGCCTTCAATCTTCCCTAACTTTAGGATCTTTTCCACTGAGTCCTTTCTTCTCATTTGGTGACCAAAGTATTTGAGCTTCAGCTTCAGTATCTGTCATGCTGGATTACTTCTTGGTTTGCTTCCTACTCCTACAAATAGTCCTCGCTTAATGACTGGTCATTTTGTGACCATTTGAAGGTGGACACCCCCCTCAAAAGTACGTACAACCCAGTCAGCACACACAAAAATGGATGAGGATCCCTTTCCTCTGTGGCATGACACAATGCCAATGAAGATAGAACTACAACCTTGGAAACATCTGCCTTTGCTTCCAGACATTTCTGAGCCTGCCAGACCTTTCCAAACTACAATTGCCAATGTCTTTCACCACCAGGTTGCTGGAAGTTATAGTTCATAATTAACTGGAGAGCCACAGATTCTCCCACTTTAGTGTAAAGGGTGGGCATTCATTTTTTTTAAAAAGCTGGGGTATTACCGTTTAATAAATAAAAAATCTGCAATGGAATGCAGTGAGGAAGTGGATTCTCAGGAAGAAGGGTATATGTTCTAGAGGAGTATGAGGCAATTCACCCAGATATTATGTATTAGAGAAAGACAGTGAGAACAGCCCTTCTGTAATAAAGTATATTGTAAATGCAGATAGTCTGGTAAATTTTGTCTGTAGGTGTGACAAAAGAAGTAACTCAGTGTCAAGGGCCAGGGAAATCAGAAGATCCAGGCAGTTCAAATGAGTATAAAGAAACTAATCAATAATGGGCCAAAGCACATTGAAATAGATAAGAGTCAAAATGATTTCAAGGTAGACTGGACTTCAATAGCTTGTAGGTATGAAGGGAGTCATGACTGAAAATATATGAAAAATGGCTGCAGGATTTGGGTTTGGCTAGTCTAGAGAAAAAAAAAATATTAAGGGGGGACTTGGTAGAAGTATTCCAGTACTTGAGAGGTTGTCACAAAGAGGAGTGGGTCAACTTATTTTTTAAAGTACCAGAGGGCAGGACAGGGAATGAAGAATGGAAACTAATGAAGGAAAGAAGCAACCTGGAATTAAAGAGAAACTTCCTAACAGTGAGAACAGTTAACTAATGGAACAGCTTGCCTTCAGAAGTTGTACGTGTTTCATTACTGGAGGTTTTAAAGAAGAGATTGGATATCATTTGTCTGAAATGGTATAAGGTTTTCTCAGGGGTGGGAT
Organism: Pseudonaja textilis; assembly: GCF_900518735.1. The sequence goes on along the minus strand of NW_020769512.1, from coordinate 304,460 downwards.
TCTACTCGTTCTATCCTCTTCTATAGAACCCCTTGTTAACTTTCTAAGCAGTTAGGAGAACTGGTAGTTAGAAGCAATCTCAGTTTTTTTTTTTTCACCCTTATTACATTATTGGCAGATAGCCTAGACTTCCTGTCTCTGGAGCTTGTGAGGCTTGGCTTTCTTAAAGGGAAAGGGTTGTTTTAAGAATTTTACACTGCTGTTGGGAGGAAATACTTCCCTGGACAATCAGCACTTAGAAGAAATTATTGAATAATGAAGCAAAGCTTTTAGTGATAGGGAACTAAGATGAGTGACATTCAGTAAGGCTTCTTGGCTAGCTAGAAGGATTGACATTCAAACGTGAGTTTACAAACCGTTTCTGAGTTTTGAGCTAAAACTGATTTTTGGTAAAGTTTAATTCTATTCTTGGTGACGTTTAATCCTATGTTTATTGATGGGATAATTTTCCCTATTCAGCTTCAACAAGCAACAGCTACTGTTGTGATTTAATTATTTGTATTGTGTTTGAATTTTTTCCTGCCTCATGGTTTCTTTTTTTATCTGGGGAAGAGGTCTTCCTTCACTGCAGTGGTATTTGGCACTGTGCTTTTGCGGTATACTTCCTAGAGGCAGGATTCAAGCTTGGCACTGATTTTGTTTACTACTTTTCTGGGGGGCATGTGACCTTTCCTTAAATCTGGATGATTTCTTTAGGATATCTTGTGAGGTGAGTGAGACAAGCTGGTATCTTTAAGTGGTGCGAATGGATCTAGGGATCGCTTTTTCTGGGTGTACTTTTTCTGGAGAGCTTAAAAGACCTCTGTGCTAAAGGGTTTCACTTTATGAGCAGGAGTTAGCTGATAGTTATTGTTGCATTTTAACTATTTTCATTCCTCAAGGTGCTCTGGCACCCTGCCTGATTTGTAGCTCTGGCTTGCAGGTATTTTTAATCTAATGATTGGTGTTTAGGGCAGGTTTTTGCAAGCAAAGAAGCTTTTTGTATTTTTCTACAGGTAATCCGTGACTTACAACAGTTCATTTCGTGACCATTCAAAGTTACAATGGAAAAAAGTGACTTATGACTATTTTTCACATTTATGACTGTTGCAGCATCCCCACTGTCATGAGAGGCCAGGCAAGGAGAAGCGCCCCTTGACATGAGTGATGTTGAGTTGGCCATGCCCACCCAGTCACATGACCAGCAAGCCAACTAAGACACAGCCACAGAACCCATTGTTAAAAAAACTGAATCCCACCCCTGGGTCTTCTGTTTCAGCAGAGTTTTGACTAGAAGACCTCGAAGGTCCTTTCTATTCTGAATGATGGATTGATTGATTGATCATGCATTTCACTCCTCCCTCAGACTCTGTCTTATCATTTCCTACACTCAGCTTGGAAGAATCACTATGTGTCATTTTTTGTTTTCGGTCTGACCAATCAACTTCCAGGTACTGTAGAGTCATAGCAGTGACTCAAAGGAACATTTATGCTTTCCATTGTGGCTTTGACTTTTGAAGCTTTTCATGTTTTATTTGGATTCTTCAGTTTAAAAATAATCAGTCTTGCAAACCATGTTGTACGACAGTACCATATAAAATCTACTAGCTGTGTTTTGTTCAATATTATTTAAAAGATGTTGCTTGAGCTGCAAAATTTAACCGGATGCCCTTATGATTACCATGATTTAGCAAAAAACAAAATGTTAAGGCAGCTCCAGACTGAACTGGGGAATGGCTTCATTGCCTGGTTGAAATGGAAGGACCTATATTTCTAGGTTGAATTTTGCTTGTTTCCTATTCATTTCCCAACTTCCTCTTCTTTTCGCAAAGTCCTTTTTCTCACATCTGCCTTCTCCACTGCCAAGTCAACAACATATACATCAATACTCAGCCTGGTCAATAAACACACCAATGAGCAAATTCTATTAAAAGTTTGGCCAAGGACCAAAAGACTCATTACAGTGTCAGTGTGGAGCCATTCTGGGCCTGTCGAGACATGGGCCAGAGGGGTAGTCAAAGCTGAGTAGATGATGGGAATCTTCTCATCCAGGAAATTCCGGATTAGAATGTGTCATTTTCCCTCACTCTCCTTCCAATGGACTTGGAAGGTTGAAGCATTCCTGATCAAGAAAATGTTGATGCTCTTGGTGCTCAGCTCTTCTGCAGACATTTCATTACTCAAACTAGATAGCTATCATCCTCATTATCAGCACTGATGATATTATGTGTTCCGGACTAGCAGGCTAGTAGCCTGCAAATCTGATTGGCCCGCTGAAAGCCGATCGTGATTGGTCGCCATAGACTGATGCGATTGGCCAGTAAATGGGCTGCCGCGATTGGCCCTGCCAAGAGCGGCAAACTCAAATTGCCTTCATTGGCTGCCTAGCCGCAGACAGACCTATATAAGGGGCTGCTGTGGCTGGGATTAGTTGCTCAGATCTGAAGTCACAAATAAAGAGCTTTAGTTACTATCTGAGTCTTGCCTCCGTTCTTGAACTGTCCTCCCAGATATAACACTGGTGACGAGGATGGGATGCGGAGGCAACAGAAGCTATTGAATTGAGCTAGCCGAAGGAGCACGTGGCTGACAGAGCGCAACGACGGCAACATGGCCAGCAGCGCTATACCACCCGAACCATTCGATCCAGCTAGCGAAGATTGGGACTCATACATGGACAGATTTCAAATGTTCCTGGAGTCCAACATCCTCAAAGATGCCATGCCCAGCAAGAAACAAGCCGTTTTTCTAACCCATTGTGGACCAGCCGTTTTTAAGATGGCTAAAGCCTTAGCCAAGCCAGCTGAAGTTAAAACCATGGATTGGGACACCCTTGTTCCCATCCTGCGCAACCATTATGCCCCAGCCATGCCAACTCTCATTCACAGGCATGAGTTCTACCAGAGGGACCAACGTGAAGGTGAGAGCTTTTGGGATTTTGTGGCAGACCTGAGGAACCTGAGTGGTTTGTGTGGCTTCGCCAACCTCGAAGAAGCCATGAGAGATCGCATCGTCCTTGGCCTCAGAGACCCAACTGTCCAGAGCAAGATCATGGCCAAGGGAGACATCTCGCTTGCAGATGCCATAGCAGACACCACAGCAGCCGAAGCCACTCGTAAATCGGCAGCACAAATGCGTCGAACCAGTGGGACCAACCGCCAACCCACCAACGATGCTGGGAAACCTTCAGACAAGTACACATCAACCACCCATCACGAAGACGTCGAGTCATCCTCAGACAGTGAGGAAGAAGAAGTCCACAGGCTCCGGTCAGAACGTGAGCAACGGGACCAGCGGGGTCGCAAGTCCAACTACCAATGCGCTGGATGCGGGGAAAACCATCCCTGATCCGAATGCAGATTCTTAGATGCCATATGCCATTTTTGCGAGAAACGGGGACACATCGCGAAGGTATGCAGAAACGAGAGAAATTCCAGCCCTAGACGGAGAGGGAGCAGCCCAAAGAGAAATGATGGCAACACCTCCATGCAGAGGGACCGCTCTAGCAACCAGTGGAACCGGTACAGCAGACCCTGAAGGTTTAACGATGCCCCCAGACGAGAGGAGGCTCATCAAACCATCACCATCGGCCACACTTCATCACTTGATGCTAAAAAGATCCGAGTAGAGGTCATGATTGAAAACAAACCATGCAACATGGAAGTCGACTCTGGGTCATCACTATCCATGGTATCCTGGAGCACACTCAAGCAGCTTATCCCCAACATCCGACGCCAAGACCTCAGCAGTCAGAGACTTATACTGAAAGACTATCAAGGCAACCGGATTCCAGTCGCAGGTACCTGCCTTGTGCAGGTCTCGCTCAAGGGACATAAGGCAATTCTACCACTTACCGTCATAGACCGAGACCGGCCAAGTCTATTGGGTCTTCAGTGGTTCGCGCCATTAGGAATCGGAATGGCTGGCATCCATCATACTGAAGACAATGACTGGGAGGCGGCTCTCGTCCACGACTTCCGAGAAGTGTTCAACGAAAGCCTAGGCAAGTACAAGGGGTCCCCTATTTCATTTAATCTTCGCCCCGACATAGCACCCATTTGTCTAAAGCCACGCCGAGTTCCCTTTGCTCTTAAATCCAAAATTGACGAGCAACTAGACAAATTAATTGTGCAAGGCGTGTTAGAACCTATTGATCACGCCCGATGGGAGACACCAATTGTCACCCCCATAAAACCTGATGGGTCCATAAGAATCTGCGGTGACTACAAGGCCACCCTCAATCACGCGCTACAGCAGAGCGCCTACCCAGTGCCAGTTGTGCAACATCTCCTGCATTCACTTGGGGGTGGCAAAATATTCGCAAAATTAGACCTGGCCCAAGCGTATCAACAGCTGCCAGTTGATCCCGAGACTGCAGAAGCCCAAACTATAGTCACACATCGTGGTGCATTCAAATGCAACAGGCTCCAGTTTGGTGTAAGCGTAGCCCCAGGCATCTTTCAAAGCCTGATGGAGAGACTATTACAAGGGATAAAAGGGGTCGTGCCCTATTTTGATGACGTATTAATAGCAGCACCCACAAAAAACCAATTAGAAAAACGTCTCAGAACAGTCCTACAGAAGTTCAAAAATGCTGGCCTCAAGGTTAAGAAGGAAAAGTGCCAGCTTTGCACAGAAAGGGTGGAGTTTCTTGGCTACCTCCTTGACAAGCAAGGAATCCACCCCACAGAAAAAAAATTGGCAGCTATCAAAAACGCCCCAAGACCCAAAAACAAAACCGACCTCCAAGCCTTCCTGAGACTCATTAACTTTTATAACATCTTCCTACCCCAGAAGGCGACTGTTGCTGAGCCCCTTCATAGACTACTCGATAAAAGGGCATCCTGGATTTGGGGACGTCGGGAGGAACACGTCTTCCAGCAAGTAAAAGACCTCCTTAACTCAAAGGCAGTACTAATTCAGTATAACGAGACACTACCTTTGACTGTCACTTGTGACGCCTCACCATTTGGGGTAGGGGCCATCCTGAGCCACGTCCTACCAAACGGCTCAGAAGCACCAATTGCATTTTTTTCACGAACTCTATCAAAAACAGAAAGAAACTATAGCCAATTAGATAAGGAAGCCCTTGCTATTGTCTCTGCAATAAAACGATTTCATGAATATGTTTATGGGAGACCATTTTCTATTATAACGGATCATAAGCCACTACTTGGGATCCTGGCGGGTGACAAACCTACTCCACACATTCTCTCCCCCAGAATGATGCGATGGTCAGAATTTCTCGCTGCCTAGGACTATCAATTAAAGTACCGCCCGGGGAAATCTATTCCCCATGCAGATGCCTTGAGCCGCTCACCACTACCCGAGCCACAGGAAAACCCAGCTCCCACATTCCCGGTACTGCAAATAGAGACAATGCCATCGCCTCCACTAACGGCTCAAGACATCGCCTTTGAAACCAAAAGAGACTCTTGTTTGGCACGAGTTCTTGGCTGGGTGGAGAGGGGATGGCCAGATTATGACACTAAGGAACTGTTTAAGCCGTTTAAAAACAGACAAACGGAACTTTTTTCACAAAAAGGGTGCGTTTTGTGGGGAGACCGAGTTGTTGTACCAACTAAGTTACAAAAAAGGGTCTTGCAAATGCTACACAATGGACACCCGGGCATCGTGCATATGAAAGCGCTGGCAAGAAGTTACACCTGTTGGCCAGGTATAGACAAACAAATTGAAACCTGGGTCACCTCTTGTAACAAATGCCAGGAAAACCACTCAGCTCCACCTAAAGCCCCACCAACAGAATGGGAAACACCCAGGGGTCCTTGGTCTCGCATTCATATTGACTTTGCGGGACCTATGAGAGGCCACACCTTCTTAATAACTGTTGATGCCTACTCAAACTGGCTTGAGGTCAATAAAATGAAAGCAACCACTACTGAGGTGGTCATTAAAAAACTGAACAGACTCTTCGCCACACATGGGTTACCAGATGTCCTGGTCTCTGACAATGGGCCCCAATTTACTGCCTTAGCTTTTGAACAGTATTTAGCGGAACGGGGCATCCAACACGCACTCACATCGCCGGCTCATCCTGCGGCGAATGGCCGGGCTGAACGAATGGTTCAGTTTACAAAGAAAACCCTACAGAAAATGGATCAAGGCAACATCCACGACAAAGTCACTAGAATGCTGCTCCTACAACACATCACACCAAACAGCACGACCAACAAGAGCCCAGCTGAACTCCTGATGGCCAGGAAACTCAGATCAACTCTAGATTGATTGCACCCTGCCTACACCCCGGAAAAGCCCCTGGGTTCCAGCAGCAAGCACCGTGTTTTCAAGGTAGGAGACCTTGTTTTCACAAAAAATTTTCTGGGGATCCCCTTTGGATTCCTGCCGAGGTAACTCAAGTTACAGGCCCCCGCTCCTACCGTCTACTCACCACTGATGGCAGACCATGGAAACGCCATATTGACCAACTGCACTCCAGACTAACCACATCTTCCAACCCTGACCCTAACTTTGACACTAGGGGGGGAGGGGAAGCAGTGAACTCAGAATTAGAACCAACACCTGTTTATTCTGAGCTAACACCGAGATCACCGCACCATGGTTGGCAATACTCACCAGCTGCAACTGAGACTGGACAGTTGAACGCTTCGCCAGGAAGCAGCAACCAGGCAGGTTCAGCGAGCCCCGGGAGCCATGACAGTAACAGCGAGGCTGAGGACTTCATCACCCCGGGGGCACCAGAGGAGAGCCCTAACCATGACACCGGTTCACCGTTCCTGTTTGATCCAGCAAGCAGCCCATCTGAACCTGGGTTTGAACAGGGTCAAGCGGAACTGCGTAAGTCAGGCAGACAGGTGCGAAGACCTGCTTACCTGCGAGAGTATATTACTCCACCCCTTAAACGGAACTGAGAGGGGAGGGGTGTTCCGGACTAGCAGGCTTGTAGCCTGCAAATCTGATTGGCCCGCTGAAAGCCAATCATGATTGGTCACCATAGACTGATGTGATTGGCCAGTAAACGGGCTGCTGCGATTGGCCCTGCCAAGAGCGGCAAACTCAAATCGCCTTCATTGGCTGCCTAGCCGCAGCCAGCCCTATATAAGGGGCTGCTGCGGCTGGGATTAGTTGCTCAGATCTGAAGTCACAAATAAAGAGCTTTAGTTACTATCTGAGTCTTGCCTCCGTTCTTGAACCGTCCTCCCAGATATAACATTATGTAGTTTGGGTAATGAAATATCTGCATGAAAACAACCAAGCTGAGAAAACACCAAGGATCTTTCATTCCAACCTTGAGCTATAAATATTCTCTTTCATTTCTCTGTGCATAAACATACAGAGTCCTTTCACCTGCTAGTGCACTGGAAGTTTGGATCAACTGGACGAACTGGATAAACCCTTCCTAAGGTCAATTGCTCATACCCCAAGATATAATTACAGAAGCTAATTTTAAACACAATTGGTTCATTTTGGTGGAAAATATAGTGGTGGGGAGAAGAGGTGAGCAGAAATTTGTTTGTAAGGAATACGACCCAGTTTCTACAAGATCTATTTGATTTACCTCCTCTATCTCCATTCTGTTTACCTCTACTCTGTTTTCATTTTTAGAGCAATGCTACCCTACCACCAAAAAAATTAATATTCACTTAACCGCCCCCCCTTTAATTGTGTTGGAGATTTTGATATAATTCTTTTTGTGACATTGTTGCTTTTGACTCCTGGTGACCACATTGATGCTGTTGGTTCTCTCTATTACAATATATTCCATGTGTCCAGTAATTTTTTTTTACTACCGGTTCTGTGGGCATGGCTTGGTGAGCATGGCAGGGGAAAGATACTGTAAAATCTTCATTCCCTCCCCATTCCTGGGGAAGGTTGCTGCAATATCCCATTCCCTCCCCACCCCACTAACCTGCTTTCCAGCTCCGTTCTCCTGTGCAGTGCAACAAAAGAAGACCCAGCTGATCAGCTGGGATGCAGGAGGCAGAGAATAGATGGGGGCAAGGCCAGTCAGAGGTGGTATTTTCTGGTTCTCTGAACTACTCAAAATTTCTGCTACCCGGTTCTCCAGAACTGGTCAGAACCTGTTGAATACCACCTCTGCTAGTGTCAACATTCCAACCAAACTCTCCATCCCAATTCAGTACTTAGAGACAAAGTCCATCCAAGTTAGAATTTACTAGAGAAGTCATATTGGCACATCTGGGGTAAACCTGAATTCCCGCATTTTCCCCTTCTATATTAAACTCACACCCAGTCCCCTTTCTGATTACCCTCATACTCTCCAATCCACCTCTATTCTGAACTCCCACCAAGTCCAGCCACTTCCCTTCAAATTCCAATGGCTTGACCTTGAGCTCTGGCAAAAGAATATTGTTGTGGTATCCTCCCTCCTCATTTTACTTTCATTCCCACAGTACCCATTCCTCCCATGTGGCAGCCCCAAATCCAATTCAAGATGGATGGGGACTGACACCTAGCATATTATTTCAAGTCTCTCAATGGTGCACTCATCACAACTGTAACTGAATCTATTAATCTTATTGCTGGTTGTCCTTTCCTTCTTTTCTTTCCACCTTTCCTAGCACTACTGCCCTCTCCAGAGAGATAGAATTTTATACCATGTATCTGAAGTAGGAGAATTTGAACCTGGTCATTTGTGCTTTGAGTGAGAACTTTGGGTTGATTTCTTTAATGATCTATTGGTTTGTTTTCATGATTGTTGACAGAATTGTCAGGCAGAATGGGACAATTTGCCACAGCCAACTTTCTGTGACCAACTCATCACAGGACAACTCACCATGGCCAACTTGCTGCAGAAAAATTCACCGTGGGGCTATTTAACAATTCAATTTAATTGTTCAAAATATTTTAATTTTTGTCATTCACATTTAATATTGTTCCTCCTTTTGCATCTTTTCTTTAATGATTCTCTTCCACCATTTCTTTGATATTAGTGTAACTCTTGTCCTGCAGTGAGTTGGTTGTGGCAAGTTGTCCCACAGCACATTGGCCATGGCAAATTGACTGTGGCAAGTTAGTTGTGGTAGGTTGGTTATGGAGAGTTGGCTGTGGTGAATTGCTGTAGACCCTTCTCAGGAGTCTTCTCCAACACCAAAGTTGAAATATGTAGTTTAATTTTTTTTTTCATTTTTCCCCATTTTCCCAGCTTTATTTATCCTAAGAATCATAACTAGCAGCCATCCAACTCCTGCAAGTTTGATGTGGCCAAATGGGAAGCCTTTTTTAACTGAAATTGGAGAGTCATTTTCTCTTCCTTTAATTCCTATAGAATGTGATTTTCATTAACTCTGCACTTGAAAGTTCAACAAGTTTATTGCACTAGTTTTGTGGATACACCCATGCCGCAGGGAGTCTGGCTTCTTCCCAAAGCACTGCATTGTGGGAATTAACTCCCTATGAGTTTTGCCTTGAGGCACCTTATTCAACTTCAGCTTGAAGTGTCTGGAGCAATGGAAAAGAAGAAAGGGACCTGAGCATGCACAGAGATCCTTTCTCTCTCGTCATTAAATGGGCCATTGACTCCTTTGTGTTAAAACTTGTTCTTTTGAATATCACTTTGGTCTGTTTCCTCATCCCACTGCAGAGCCAATCTCATCTAGACATTATGTGGGCACAGTCTGGGTCCCTCGGTGCAAACTTCTTGCCTTTTCTCTCCACCTTCCTTCTGTTTCTTTTCGTAATTGTTGCCCTGGAGTCATCTTTCCTAGATAGTACAAACAGATTTAGACCAAGGAGAAGTAAAAAAAAAAGGAGAGGTAGAGGTGTTTCTTTAATGACCTGCACTCCTGCTTTTGCCCCAGCAGTAGGAAGTAGCTATCATCTAAAGATGTTATGGAGAATGGGAGAACTAGTTTGGCTAGTTTCAAACAGGATGTCAGAAGGCTAGAAGATTCTTTTAGTGGGAAACCATGACAGCTATGCACCCACCAAGCTATGCAGTTGGGAGATTTATCCCAGGGCAATGTCTGAAAGGCATGTGATTCAGCTACTCTGCTGGGTCTCCGCAGGTCTGAACCTGGCCTCTGTCGTGGGAAGCTCAGGCTGACATCCTCTTGAGCTCCTTAAAAGGAAAAGTGGGGTAAAGGTGACCTGAGGTTTAAGAACAGGATAAATCTGGGTTCAGTATGTAGTGCAGTAAGGGGTTTGTTTCTTGCATATGAACTTTCAAGAAATAGCTACACTTTGTTTCGCCATCTTACATGGAAACGGGAGTTCCAGTAGTGGTTTCTACCATAGTTCATGGTTTCAGATTGAATCCCTTCTTCTATCATTTCTTTCAAAATAACTTGCCATCATGGATTTGGTTTGGGTTCAGAAGGCAGTATGATTCCAGCCATTGTGGTTCATAAAGCAGAAATTGTTATTTAGTACTGCATTGTGAAACTCCAACCAGTTGTGCTTCATTCAAAAAGCCATAGTAAATTGAACCACGGCTCAATCAATTTCTGAGCCAAGATTACATTTAAGATGATGTTGATCTTTTTCTTCTTGAATATTTTTGTGATGTCATGATTGTCCAGATTTTGTATCCTCATTTATTTTGTATCCTCATTTACCATCATCATCACCACTGTTGTTCACTTAAAAATGTCTGCAGGTTACTGAAAGCAAGTACTTGCTCAGCTACAGAAAAAGGAATGGGAAGGGAAGAGGAAATTAAATTAGAACTTTTCATTCATTAGCCAGTGTACACAGGTCACTTTTGTGGTGTTTCAGAAGACTTGTTTAGGTTTTCTTTTCCATGGGGCCAAATCACAAATGTGGAAAAGAAAACCTAAACAATTTCCTAACACACCTAAACAGCACACACCCCAAAATCAAGTTCACCATGGAAACAGAAACAAACAAACAACTACCGTTCCTAGATGTACTAATCTACAAAAAAACAGATGGCACACTAGGACACAATGTATACCAGAAGAAAACACACACTAACCGCTACCTCAACACCCAATCCCACCACCACCCAGCACAGATAAACTCCGTGGCTAAAACACTAATTACTAGAACCAAACTCCTGGCAGACAAGACACACATTAAGACTGAACTATGCACCCTGACTAAGGTACTGACAGCCAATGGCTTCCACAAAAGCAAAATCACTGGCTTGATCCACAAAAACACACTGAGACATAATAGAGAGCCAGAAGATGAACAGACCTATGGAACAGCTGTCCTGCCCTACATAAGAGGTACTACAGACAAAATTAGTAAGATACTGCACAGACATCACATCAAGACTGCCTTCAAAACAGACAGAAAAATAGCAGCCATCCTCAGAAACCCCAAAGATAAAATCAACCTGGAAAACCAAGGCATATACGAAGTCCCCTGTGCATCATGCCTGGCCACATACATTGGACAGACCAATAGAAGAATAAGTACCCGCCTGGATGAACACAAAGGTGCAGTCAAAAAGCTGGAATGCACTTCCTCACTAGTCCAACACATGGAAGCCACAGGTCATAGCATCAACTTCAATGGCACCAAAACCCTAGCCACTATAGAAAACCCCAGCCACAGAATCATCAGAGAAGCCATAGAGATTGAAAAAAAGACCAGAAAGCATGAATAGAAGAGATGATTCCACCAGGCTGTCAATCATTTGGAAACCTGCACTCACAAACAAAAAAAATCTCCACGCCACAAGCCAGGCAAACACCTGAGCACAGACAGATCCCCCCTGATACCTCCAGCTCAAACACACCCCAACCAGGCACCCAGATCAAACCTAGCTTCCTAACTAATGATAGCCGTCCATTTACCCAGAGCCAAGCTGCACTAAAGGCCTCCAATAAAGTAACACAATGTTGCCAGCCAATCAAGAGACAAAAAGAGCCAAAAAACAGACAGGAGATATTAGAAACACCAATCAAGCAGAACACAGCCAACTCCAAGACCAATAAACACAGACCAAGACACCCAACCAATCAGGGTGAAGAAAAAACCATTCTGGCACAGCAATAGGCTGCCCCAAATTTAAATCTAAAACCACTATAAAAGCCTAACTCACAGATGAACACTATACAGAAGCCTGATGATGGCAGATGAGATTCTGCTGAAACGTCGCTACAACTTTAAAAGCACAGCTACTATGACGTGGGAAAATACCCGAGCAAAGCCGAATGCCATACATGTAAGTACCCTCAAAAACTTAAGATATATATATATTCTGTCTCACCTGTAGCCATGAGGTGAGAGTCCAAATTTCCAAAGGAAAATACACAGATAGACAGGAACAGGAATGACAGAGTTAACTTCCTTTGGCTGAATCCATCTTTGGCAGTTTTCCCAGAAGCTGCCTGCCAAGTCTGATAACGAGCAGAACCATAAATTGGGCGTTGGTCTTACCTGACACGCCATTTCTAGTCGAGCTGCGAGGATCATCCAGAGAGTGGGAGGTGCTCCAGTCTGCGTCTGTGTAGGCTGAGCTTAATTATTAGGGAACGCTCCGCCCTCTGTCACGTGGTCCCTTGTAGCGTTCCCAGTTTATGCGAAGTTGAGAGAGGAGGAAAGTCGTCTAACTCTCATCTAACTAGACCTAAAGTATCATTGGCTGAAACAAGGTTCCCCCAGATGGAAAAAAATTTAAAAGGGTGGGACTGGATGATCCTCGCAGCTCGACTAGAAATGGCACGTCAGGTAAGACCAACGCCCATTCTCCCTCGAGCTGCTCGGATCATCCAGAAAGTGGGACATACCAAAGCTTGGCTGTCCTACGGGAGGGAATCCATCTGGGGTGGAAGCTCCCCTGGGTCCTCGATGACCCGCTGGAGGACTCGCCTACCAAACGAGGCCTCAGCTGACGCAAAGATGTCAATCTTATAGTGCCTAATGAAAGGGGAGGGGGAAGCCCAGATGGCGGCCCGACAGATGTCTGAGATTGGAGCCTGGGTGGCCCAGGCCGCAGAGGTGGCCGCACTCCTGGTGGAATGCGCCGTAACCTCACTGGGAACTGGCAAGGCTTGAGACGAATAAGCCTTGGCGATGGTGGCTCTGATCCATCACCCGATGGTGGAAGGGGACACCTTGTGGACTAAGGACTTGGGCTGGAAGGAGAGAAATAAAGACTCTGACCTTCTAAAGGGTTGTGTGCGGTTAATGTATATGCAGAGGGCCCACCTGACATCTAGGGTGTGCCATCGTTTCTCCCTTTCCCGCGAAGGATTGGGACAAAAGTTCAGGAGTGTAAGCTCCTGAGCCCTGTGGAAGGCTGAATTGACCTTGGGCAAGAAGGTCGGGTCGGGGCGTAGAACCACCCGATCGGAATGGAAGATACAGAGGTCCTTTCTCACCGAAAGGGCAGCAATCTCCGAAATTCGGCGAGCCGAGGTAATTGCCACCAGGAATACTACCTTAAAGGTCAAAATTTGGAGAGAAGATTCTCTAATGGGTTCGAAAGGAAGTTTGGTGAGGGCCACCAGGACCTTGTTAAGGTCCCAAGTGGGGTACCGGTGCACAACAGGGGGATGGAGGTTAGTAGCCCCCCTTAGGAAGGCCCTGTTATGGGGATGGTGAGAGAGGGAACCCAGATTGTCGCCAGAGACGACAGTTGAGAGGGCCGCTACCTGGCGTCTCAGGGTATTAGGTGAGAGACCTTTTTTGAGCCCATCCTGGAGAAAATTCAGAATCTGGGCCACCGAAGGCAAGAGCGGGTTGACCATGGATGAATGGCACCACCTGCAGAAGCTGACCCAGGTGGCATCATATATCCGATTGGTTGAAGGCCGTCTGGCGGCCAGGGTCGTGTTAATGACCTGGTCAGATAAATTCTCCTTCCTCAACTTTTCCCGCTCAACCTCCACACGGTTAGTTGGAGCCATTGGGGCTCCAGATGTTGAATGGGCCCCTGAGACAGGGAGATCCTGTCCGGAGGGATTCTCCACGGGGGAGACACCGAAAGGTTGCGGAGGTCCGCAAACCACGGTCGCCTGGGCCAATAGGGGGCCACTAAAATCAGATCTGCCTTCTCCTGGATCAGTTTCTGAATGACCCTGGGAAGCAAAGCTAACGGGGGGAAGGCGTACAGGAGTCCCGGGGGCCACGGACAGCGAAGTGCGTCGTGATTCTCGGCCTCGGGGGAAGGGAATCTGGAGAAGAACCGAGGGAGCTGGGTGTTGCGGGGGGATGCAAAGAGGTCCACTAACGGGAGACCAAAGATCATGGTCACCTCCCTGAAAAGGGATGGATGAATGTGCCACTCGGACTGGTCCACGGTGGCCCTGCTTAACCAGTCCGCTCGGGTGTTTGAGGCCCCCGAAATGTGTTCTGCTTTGATCGAGAGGAGGTAACGCTCTGCCCAACGGCAGAGTCTCTCGGCCTCTCTCATCAACCGAATAGACTGGGTTCCGCCTTGCCTGTTGACATGGGCCTTGGCGGTAACATTGTCCATGAGAATAAGGACGTGCCGCCCGCCTACCTGAGGCAGGAAGTGGCGCAGGGCCAGGTGGATGGCGTGGAGCTCCAGCCAGTTTATGCTGCAGGCCCGCTCTGCATGGGACCATTTGCCCTGTGTTGTAAGGGACTGGATGTGAGTGCCCCAGCCGCTCAGGCTGGCATCTGTGGTGATGACGAGACGCTGGGGATCTTTGAAGAGATGACCCCTGTTGATGGCAGGGTTGGTCCACCAGAGGAGAGATGAGAGGATCTTTGGAGGTACCTTGATGGAGGATTTTGAGTTGCTTCTGCCGGACCTTTGAAACGGAAGCAGGAGCCACTGCAGGGACCTGGTATGAAGACGGGCCCAAGGAATAATAGAGATGCATGAAACCATTTTTCCCAGTAATTTAGACAAATCTAACAGAGAAGCCCTCTTTTATCGGCGAATAACCTGAATTGAATTTCGAATACTCTGGAGCCTTTCCGGGGAAAGGAACACTTTTTCCTGCACCGTGTCAATGATGGGCCCCAAGTGGGCAATTCGGGTAGAAGGGACCAGTTGGCTCTTTTTTTGGTTGACCAGAAAACCATGGGCGTGGAGGGCGGAGAGGGTAGTCTTGGTGTCCAGCTCTGCTTGGGATTGTGAATGGGACAGGATGAGGATATCATCCAGATAGCAGTGGAGACGGACCGGGCAGTCCCTTAAGCGAGCTGCCAGGGCCGCGAGGATCTTAGTGAAAACTCTGGGAGCGGAGGCTAACCCAAAGGGAAGGGCCACATACTGGAAATGATGGTGATTGTAACAGAATCTAAGGAATTTAGAGTGTGAAGGCCGAATTGGGATGTGGAGGTATGCCTCAGAGAGGTCTATAGAAGATAGCCAATCTCCTTGCCTGGTACCCTGCAAAATGGATTGGAGGGTGTGCATTTTGAATTTGCGGGGGGTTAGGAAGCGGTTGAGCCGTTTGAGGTCCAGGATAGCCCTCCATCCCCCCGAGGACTTGGGATCCACGAAGAGGTGGGAATAGAAACCCTGCCCTCGCTGAGAGGGGGGAACTGGCTGGATGGCCTGGATGGAGAGTAAGTGATGGATGGCCGAATCCATTAAATTGCATTTGGAGGGGTCCCTAGAGGGGGGAGATGACATGAAGAACTCGGGAGGTTGAGAGTTGAACTCCAGAGCGAGTCCAAACCTGATGGAGTCCCTGACCCATTTGTCGGAAGTGGTAGAATCCCACTGGTCGGCGAAATGCCTCAGCCAACCACCAATGGGGGAAAAAAGACAGGATTCATTTGGAGCGCTGGAAGGGTCTCCCCCCCAGAACCCCTGAAGGGACGCTTAAATCCTCCGCCCCTCCTATTTCGATCGCTCAAGTCGGAACGATCCTGGGAATATGATGCTCTATACGAGGGAGGTCTCGGGTACCTGGGGGGGAAGGGAGACTGGTAGAAGGACCGGGAGGATCCTCTTCGAAAGGACTGAGGGGCTAGGGAGTCAGGCCTCCGAAAAAGAGGAGGAAGGAATTTCTTCTTTCCCCTAGTTTCTGCCAAGAGAGGGTCCAGGGCCGGCCCAAAGAGCTTCTCCCCTTTAATGGGGGCGGAGGCCAGCTTGACCTTGTTCTTCACATCCACCTGCCATGGTTTGAGCCAGAGCAGGTGGCGGGCAGTGACCTGGGACGCTAATGCCCGGGAGGCGAATTTAACCGAATGGTACGTGGCATCAGCTGAGAACTCTGCCGCCGGTGTGATTTTGGCTATGTCCTGCAGCGCCCGTGTATTGGATGGAGGGATGTGGGCCTTCAGTTGATGGAGCCACCGGATAGAGGACCTGGTAAAGAAGGAGGCTGCGGTGGCCGATCTAATTGCCCAGGCGTCGGCTAGATGAGCCCGACGCAAGGCCAATTCAGACCTCCTATCCTCGGGTTTGAGGGCCTCCAGGGGGTCACTCGGGGAGGAGGAAGAGGCGAGACCAACAATGGGCTCATCCACCTCCAGGGTATTGAGGAGGAAGCAGAAACCTGGTTTGAGGTTAAAGAACCTCTTATCCTGTGTGGATGGGGCCGGAGGAGCCCCCGTAAAACCCAGTTGGTTGGAAACCAGATCGTGGAAAATGGGAGGAGCGGGAATCACATCCTCAGCCACCATGGGCTACTTGAACATTGTGTCCTCCTGTTCCTCCCCAGAGGAGTGGGGGACAGGGGGAAGTTGAGTGGCCAGGCCCGAGGTGTTCTTGGCCTTGAACAAGATGGACTTAAACATGTGGGGCTTGAATAACCCCACAAAGGAAGGCTGGTCGGGGGTAAGGCCCTTGTCCTCCAACAACTCTGCTTCCATCGGGTCTAAATCTGAAAAGGGTTCCCCATGGAAGGTGGATCCCCATTCAAGGTCCTCCTCCTCCTCCCTGTATTGGTCTAAAATTTCCATTCCCTCCTCCGGTTCCCTTTCTGGAAGAGGGCTGGCCCCCCGGGAGGGTACCTGACCAGGAGCAGGGTCCAGGGTGAGCATGGACCTAGTTGGCACTGGCTCTTGCGCAGGAGCCGTCTGAGGAAGGCTTGATCTGGCCATCTGCTGCATGCCTTGAGCTATCCCCTCGAATAGCCTGCTCCATCCAAGTTCTCATGTACTCAGGCATCTCGATTGTGGGCGGGTCCTCCTGTCTCAGGCCAGCGGCCGTGGAAGTGAAGGTTGCTTCAGGCATCCGGCTGGTAGCTGGTCCAGGGGCGTGAGACTCCTGGGATGAGCTGTGCCTGGAGAGAGGGGAACAAACTGGAGGGGGGGGTGCCTGGAAGTAGAAGGGGCGGCTGGGGGTGATGGTTGAGTCATCCTAGAGTGCCCATCGAACTCCCTCTCTAGTGCCTTATGACGCCTTAGGGCGTCCCTTTGAGAGGCCTTAGAAGTCTCCTGGGAGGTTTCCTTAGCCTGTCTGCGCACATGATGGGACTTAGATTTCGCCTTCAAAGAATGGCGGGAGTTAGGGTTATCATCTGCCATGGTAAAACAACAGAAGTATCAATATGAATATATAGAAATATATATATGTGTACAGGCAGTTGGCACGCCTAGGATACGACCTGGGTAAGGCTGGGTATCCAGAAACTGGCCCGCGCCCCCTTTTGGAATTTGCAATGAATAATCTGAAAATATGACCAAAAAGGAAAAACAAAATTTTAAAAACTGCCACAGATATAGACTTTTAATGTACAATTATATCCCACCAGGATAAAGATCCAGGAAAACACACTGCAGCAACAGTGATGGAAGCTAGGTCTCTCTAAGCAAATCTGAGAGAGAAAAAATGCCAATTGAATGAGATTGGATTACCAATGTAAGGAAATATGAAGATATTCTGTATTAGACTGAATAACAACCTGGCAGTTGGTAAAAGGAAGAGAAGCCAATCAGCCAAATCAACGCCAGCAATACAAGGCCTCAGGTAGCTTGCCCCACCTCAGGGAGGGAGTGGCTGCTTTTCTAATTCCCCACCCTGAGTTCTGCTGCGGAAGCCAACACTTACACCAACAATAACAGAGTAAAGAGTAAAGAACAGCTTTTTTTTCCCTCTGGGAGAGGGAGATAGAGAGATCAGCCCTACTAGGCTTGGGAGCCTAAGCCTAGGGCCAGCAGAACGTCGCAGCAATAGGAGGCCTGCAAAATGTCGCCCGGCCACGAGGCGGCGCCCAAAATGGCGGCTGCCTGGAAATCGAAAGTAAAAGGCAAAGCGGGCGGCTCAGGGCGGGTGCGTCCTGCGAGCCACAAGGGCGAGGATGCTGAAATTGGCGTTAGTGGGGGGGGGAAACCAGAATAAAAAAGGCTCCAGACCTTAGAAAGGCACCAGGACAGTAAGGCAGGAAAGAAAGAAATAAACGGCAGAGAGCGGGGGGGGGGGGGGGGGGGGGGGTTAGCACTAAGCGCTGCTAAGCTGCCCGCTCAGCCCCCTGGGGGCAAAAACGCACACCCCTAAGTCTCAAGACACCCCCAGATGCGCAGAGGCTAAGGAAATAAAAAGCTTAAATCAAACCTGAACTGAAATATTATCCTGCTTGAATCAGCCAAAGAGTGGGAAGCACAATCAAAACACACAGCCTAACTCTGCAAAGGCTGAGCATAAACTGGGAACGCTACAAGGGACCACGTGACAGAGGGCGGAGCGTTCCCTAATAATTAAGCTCAGCCTACACAGACGCAGACTGGAGCACCTCCCACTCTCTGGATGATCCTCGCAGCTCGAGGGAGAACAGAGGCGAACGCCACACAGAATAATTTGTCCAAACTGCTAACTCAAATAAACAAGTTGACCTGAACAGGGATTCAGAGCTAACACGCCCCCTTATATTCTCTGAGGGGCATGTCAGTCTCCTTTCTCCGTCCCTGATTTGACATTTCCTTTTACGTTGTATGTCACGTTTCTGCCTGGGTCTTTGCCTTGCATCAGACCAGCATTTCTCGGCTTGATCTTCAGCTAATGACTCCGGCACGCTCTCCTGATTATCTGCCAACACCTGAGCAACAATCAGGAGGAAGATTCTGGGGAGGAAGATGATTCTGAAACTTCCAGCAAAGCAGGCTCAAACCTTAGAGCCAAGTCCTCCTCTTCCTCCTGACTCCTGTCTGTGTCACTCAACAAAGCAGGCTCAAACCTCAATGCCAGATCTTCCTCATCATTCGAGCCTATGTCTTCTGACAGAGCATGTTCAAACCTCCGAGTCACAACATGTGTGTGTGTGTGTGTGTGTGTGTGTATGTGTTTTCTTAAGTTTTCGCCGGTACTTACATGTATGATATTCAGCTTTGTTCGGGTATTTTCCCAAGTCATTATATTTGTGCTTTTAAAGTTGTAGCAATGTTTCGGCAGAATCTCATCTGCCATCATCAGGCTTCTGTATAGTGTTCATCTGTGAGTCAAGCTTTCACAGCCGTTTCTGTTTTAAATTTCAGGCTAGCCTACTGCTGTGCCAGAATGGTTTTTTCTTCATCCTGATTGGTTGGGACTCCACATACAAAATCATAAACATGGACCCAACCACATATCTGGAAAAATTAACCAAGAAGAAAATTATAACCAGCAACATGAGCAAAGAGATCCAACAGACAATCATCCCAAGAGAAAAATCTTCCAGATGTCCCAAACTATATGGCCTCGCAAAAATACACAAAGAAGGCATACCTCTCAGACCCATAGTCAGCTCCAGAGGAGCACCACTGCAAAACCTAGCTAAACACTTAGTAAAGCAGCTACAGCCCCATGCTGAAGCAGCAGCTTCACGTGTACAAAACTCATACCACTTCTTGGAAATGATCAAAAATCTACACGTGGAAGAAGAAGATCTGCTTGTAAGTTTCAACGTGGTTTCACTATTCACTCAAGTCCTGATAAAAGAAACCCTTGAAATCATCAAAAATAAATACCAACCAGCTAAACACCTCATGGAACTAGCAGATCACTGATTAACCAACACATATCTCATATGCAAAGGACAAAAATACAAGCAAATTGAAGGAGCCCCTATGGGATCACCACTGTCACCCATCATTGCATACCTGTTCATGGAAGAATTCGAATCCAGAGCCCTAGCTAATGCCACCCACAAACCCAAACTATGGTTAAGATACATCGATGACACATTTGGGATTTGGCCCCATGGAAAAGAAAACCTAAACAATTTCCTAACACAACTAAACAGCACAAACCCAAAAATCAAGTTCACCATTGAAATGGAAACAAACAAACAACTACCATTCCTTGATGTACTAATCTACAAAAAAACAGATGGCACACTAGGACACACCATATACCAGAAGAAAACACACACCAACCGCTACCTCAACACCCAATCCCACCACCACCCAGCACAGATAAACTCCATGGTCAAAATACTAATCACCAGAATCAAATGCCTAGCAGACAAGACACACATAAAGACTGAACTATGCACTCTGACTAAAGTACTGACAGCTAATGGCTTCCACAAAAGCAAAATCACTGGCTTGATTTGCATAAACACACTGAGACATAATGGAGACCTAGAAGATGAACAGACCTATGGAACAGCTGTCCTGCCCTACATAAGAGGTACTACAGACAAAATCAGTAAGATACTACACAGGCATCACATCAAGATTGCCTTCAAAACAGACAGAAAAATAGCAGCCATCCTAAGAAACCCCAAAAATAAAATTGACCTGAAAAACCAAGGCATATATGAAGTCCCCTGTGCATCATGCCCTGCCACATACATGGACAGACCAATAGAAGAATAAGTACCCGCCTGGATGAACACAAAAATGCAGTCAAAAACCTGGAACACACTTCTTCATTAGTCCAACACATGAAAGCAACAGTTCATAACATCGACTTCAATAGCACCAAAACCCTAGCCACTATAGAAAACCTCAGCCACAGAATTATCAGAGAAGCCATAGAGATTGAAAGAAGACCTGAAAGCATGAATAAAAGAGATGATTCCACCAGACTGTCAATTATTTGGAAGCCTGCACTCACAAACAAAAAAATCTCCACGCCACAAGCCAGGCAAACACCTGGGCACAGACAGATCCCCCCTGATACCTCCAGTTCAAACACACCCCAACCAGGCACCCAGATCAAACCTAGCCTCCTAATAAATGATAGCCGTCCATTTACTTGGAGCCAAGCCACACTAAAAGCCTCCAATACAGGAACACAATGTTGCCAGCCAATCAAGACACACAAAAAAGCCACAAAACAGACAGAAGATATTAGAAATACCAATCAAGCAGAACACAGCAAACTCCAAGACCAATAAACACAGACCAAGACTCCCAACGAATCAGGATGAAGAAAAAAAACATTATAGCACAGCAGTAGGCTATCCCCAAATTTAAATCTGAAACAGCTGTGAAAGTCTGACTCACAGATGAACACAATACAGAAGCCTGGTGATGGCAGATGAGATTCTGCCGAAACGTTGCTACAACTTTAAAAGCACAACTACAATGACGTGGGAAAATACCTGAACAAAGCTGAAGACCATACATGTAAGTACCCACGAAAACTTAAGAAAATATATATAATCATTGCAATGATATTTCTAGCATATTTGGAAAATATCAGCTTCAGGGATGGTGGAATTGATGTTCTCCTGAAAGGAAGGGGCAGTGCAAATTCTTAGCTTCTGCTCTCTTTCTCTTTAATCAATCAAAGGATTTTCTTTCCCTATCATGAAGTGCTTCCTAAAAGGCAAAGTATGGAGCTTCCCAGATGTTTTTAATCCCCTAGATGAGAGATGGTATCATAATACACTTCTGCAAAGGTCTTCCAGGTTGCTCTTAAAAGGGAATTTTAGTCCAACAACAGTTGTAAGTTTATTGAAACAACCTCTAGCTTAGAAGTATCTGCAGAATCTGTTTTCTAGCCTGCTCTAGGATAAGCAAATGGCACCTGAAGCTGCAGAAACAGTAAATTTTGAAACTCATTTCCAGGAAAGCTTAGTGATAGCTAAATTAAATTACAGTTCAGAAGCAATATATGTCAGAGGTAGGAAATTATATCATGGAAGTCCAATCATTTCTGGAGTGCTGGAGACACGTACATTCTGTTGTTGGTTTCCTGCACTTATTTTCCAAAATAGAACAAAGTGAGGCAACTTAAAAGAAACCAACACAATTCCTGTTACTAGCAACCAAGTTTCCTATCGGAAAACATTCAAAAATTAAAATGCCAGTCCCCCTTATGCAGCAGCGAATCCACATCTAACAGCCTGGGCATATGCCAAGCCTCACGTAGGCAAAGGAGTTTTGATATATGCCAAGCCTCACGTAGGCAAAGGAGTCTTCGATACCTGCAAGGCCTCACGTAGGCTGAAAGCAGATATCAGGAACAAAAGGATGCTGCCCACCTTGGGCTACTGGCTGGACTGCAGGCGCGGATTGGTTATTTTGTATCCCTTAAGCACTGTGATTGGGTGCTACAATATATCCACTGAGACCCCCAACCCTTTTAACATGTAAAGTAGGCTGAACTCTCTTTTGTGACGTTTTGTGTTCAATAAAAGGGCTTCCCTGAGCGCGTGCTCGGGGCTGCTCATCCAAGACTGAACCGGCTTGGTGTCTTTCTTGATGCATTGGACTCAATGAGAAGCCTTCCTAATGCGGAGCAAAGCTGCACCCTTATTAGCTATCTAGCATTCAGTATTTGTCCCCTTGTTGTGTACATGAGTTGTGATTAGAAATATTGAATTAAGATGTTTAAAATATTTGCATTTATTCTTAAATCTCTCTCACCCCTTCTCTTTGTATGTATCTGTATGTGTTTGTGTGTGACTCCATCAACCAATCAAGAAATAACAACACAGCCAACCAGCCTGCTTATAACACAGCACACCACACCTCCCCAGCAGTATTTATAGAGATTATAGAGCAGCTCCGATCACGCTTTGCTCGGTCTGTTATCATTTCTTGATTGGTTGATAGAGTTGATGTTTGCAGATTGGCTGGCTTTTTCGTAAGAATATGTGTGGCTGAGGTATTGGCTGTGTCTATCAGCCTCCTGTGGTATAATGACCTGGGTCATGGGCTGTGTGATGACCTTCTGAGTTCTATTGTTGTGACAACAGCACAAGACCCAGGATGCCACAACAATCTCATTTTCCTTTTGCTTTTAACTGTGTTTTATTTTTCTTCTTCCCTTTTTGATGTTTTGTTCAATAAAAAAAGGAAGGGAAGGAAAGAAATCAGGAAGAAGAAAGTTGAATGCCTGATCTGAAGTTCATATGCTTCACTCAGAAGTAGTTTAGCCAGATTGGAGGAAGCTGCTCTTTGATTTAACCTCCCTCCTCCTTCTGAATTTCCCTTGAGATGAAAGCAGTTAAGAAGAAAGGACATTTCAGTCACAGTTCCTTTTCAAAGCTTTGTTTTCTGAGAGAAGGTGGAGGTAGTCCTCAACTTATGACTGCAATTGAGCCCAAAATCTCTGTTGCTAAGCGAGAAAGTTGGTAAACGAGTTTTGCCATATTTTATAAGCTTTCTTGTCACAGGTGAATCTCTGTAGTTGCTGAATTAGTACAAGTACTCTTTGACTTAGTTCACTTAATGACTGTCCAAAGTTACAACACCACTTTAAAAAGTGACCTATGAGTCTTTGTCACACTTATGACTATGGCAGCACTCCGCCCTCTCCTCTCATGATCATGCAATGTATATTCGAACACTTGACAACTGACTCGTATTTATGACAATTTCACTGCCCTGGGGTCACGTGATCACCTTTTGGGACCTTCTGTCAAACAAAGTCAATGGGGAAACTAGATTCACTTAACAGTCGTGATGTTATTAATTTAACAACTGCAGTAATTCATTTAACAAATGTGGCAAGAAAAATTGTGAAAACTCATTTAACCAATTTTTCACTTAGCAACATAAATTCTGGGCTCAATTGTGGTTGTAAGTTGAAGACTACCTGTAATCTGGTTGCTAAATGAATCTGGCTCCCCCATTCACTTTATTTCTCAGAAGGTCACAAAAAGTTGATCCCTTGATCCCGAGATGCAATGATCATAAATACATGCCAGTTTCCAAGTGTCTGAATTTGGATCATGCGACCATGGGGATGCTGCAGCAGTCATAAGTGTGAAAAACAGCCATAAATCATTTTTTTTCAATGGCATTGTAACTTCGAATGGTCATTTAATGAATGGTTATAAGTTGAGGACTTCCTGTATTTTGGAACTAAACTAAACCAAATCCAGAACCAGGTAAAAGTATTATGTTCTGCACAGAATAGTTGATGTTGCAATCATTCCCCATAGAAGCCTGGAACACTCATGCAGCCTGGCTGCAGATCACATTTCAAATCAAAATGATGTCTTTCTCATTATTTTCAGCTCCCCTTTGCATTTTGGGAAGATCCCTGACTGAATCTAGAACCCTAATCTGTACCTAGTGAAGAGAAGGACCAGGGGAGACAGGATGGCAGTCTTCCAATATTTGAGGGGCTGTCACAGGGGATTAAGCTATTTTCTAAAGCACCTATAGGCCAGACAGAAATAATGGATGGAAACTGAACAAGAAGAGGTTTAACCTGGAAATAAGGAAAAACTTTCTGACAGTGAGAACAATCAACCAATGGAACAGCTTGCCCTCGGAAGTTGTGGGAGCATCATCACTTTAGACTTTCAAGAAGAGATTGGGCTGGCATTTTTCAGAAATGGTGTACGGTGCTTGGGCAGGGATTGGATTAGATGACCTATAAGATCCTTTCCAACTCTGATTATCTGTTAAATCTGTTAAACTCTGCAACCAAACAAGACAGACACAGCCTTCAACAGATAGTTAGAACTGCAGAAAAAACAATTACTAACAACCTGCCTTCCATTGAGGACCTGTATACTGCACAAGTCAAAAAGAATGTTGTTAAAATATTGACAGGCCCCTCACATCCTGGACATAAATTGTTTCAACCTCTACCCTCAAAACAATGCTATAGGGCACTGAACACCAGAACAATTAGACATAAAGACAGTTTTCTCCCGAATGCCATCACTCTGCTAAACAACTAACTCCCACAACACTGTTAAATTACTTAGTAAAACTGTATTACTATTATTCTTCTCATCCTTCCTATTACCCAGAGGTGGTATTCAGCAGGTTCTGACCAGTTGTGGAGAACCAGTAGCGGAAATTTTGAGTAGTTCAGAGAACTAGCAAATATCATCTCTGACTGGAGATTTTATAGTGTCCTTCCCCTGCCATGCCCACCAAGCCACGCCCACAGAACCGGTAGTAAAAAAAAATGAATCTCTGCTATTACCTATCTCTTCCCACTTATAACTATAACCGTGTTGCTTGTACCTTTACAATTTATATTGTTTTATTTGTTTTCCTAGTATGTTTTGATTGTGTATTAGTAACCTATGAGTATTACTAAGTGTTGTATCTTATGATTCTTGTATTTTATTTTTTCTTATGCACACCTAAAGCATATACACCAAAGACAAATTCCTTGTGTGTCCAATCACACTTGGCCAATGAAGAATTCTATTCTATTCTATTCTATTCTATTCTATTCTATTCTATTCTATTCTATTCTATTCTATTCTA
>NW_020769512.1:206085-265881 GCF_900518735.1 Pseudonaja textilis | reverse complement strand
CCGCCTCTGTTGTTGTTGCCCTCATAGCGCTTACCTCCAGCCAGTTGGAGTAAGCATCTACAGTGATGAGGAATGTATGCCCCTTGGTTGGCCCGGCGAAGTCTATGTGTATTCGCGACCATGGTCCTCTCGGGGTCTCCCATTCCAGGACCGGGGCAGTGGGGGGGTTGGCTCTCGACTCTTGGCACCTGCTGCAGCCGGCGATCCATGTCTTGATTTGTTTGTCCATCCCTGGCCACCAAGCGTAGCTTCTGGCCAGGGCCTTCATCTTGACGATCCCCGGGTGTTCCTCATGCAGCATTGCCAATACTCTGTTTTGCAGTGCTTCCGGTATGACTACCCGGTCGCCCCAGAGTATGCACCCCCTTTGTGAGAACAGCTCAGTTTGGTGGTTTTGGAAGGCTTTGAACTGCTCGCCGCCATCATTTTCTGGCCACCTCCGCTCTACCCAGCTCAATACCCGCGCCAGCCGTTTGTCTTTATTTGTTTCATGGGCAATGTCTGGCACGGTTACGGGCGTGCTGGGTAGGGTCTCGATTTGCAGGGTCGTCATTGTGGGCGCTGGGTCGTCGTCTAGGTCGGGTAGTGGTGACCGGCTTAGTGCGTCAGCGTGCGGAATGTTTTTTCCGGGCCGGTGTGACAGTTCGTATGAGTATGCGGCAAGGAACTCGGACCACCTTGTCATCCGGTGTGACAGGATGTTCGGGGTGGCCTTGTTCCCTGCGAGTATCCCGAGCAGGGGCTTGTGGTCTGTTATGATTGAAAAGTTCCTACCGTAAAGGTACTCGTGGAACCTTTTCACCCCGGCGACGATGGCGAGGGCTTCTTTGTCCAGTTGACTGTAATTTCTTTCTGGCTTGGCCAGCGTTTGGGAGAAAAAGGCGATGGGTGCTTCCTTCCCGTCGGGTAGGGTGTGGCCGAGGACTGCTCCGATGCCGAAAGGTGATGCGTCACACGTTACCGTGAGCGGGAGGGTCTTGCTATACTGGATCAGGACTGCGTCCGATGTCAGCAGGTTTTTTGTTCGTTGGAACGCAGTCTCCTCCTGCTTCCCCCAGGTCTAGATGGCCGCTTTATCTAGTAACCGGTGCAGGGGTTCCGCCACGGTCGCCTTTTGGAGTAGGAAAACATTGTAAAAGTTAAGCAGTCCCAAAAATGCCTGTAGTTCCCCCTTGTTTGTTGGTGTGGGGGCTTCCTTGATGGCTCTGAGTTTCTTCCCGGTTGGGTGTATTCCGTGCCGGTCCAGGAGGTACCCCAGGAACTCGACCCTCTCGGTGTGGAGTTGGCATTTGTTTCTTTTGACTTTAAGGCCGGCGTTTTTGAATTTGTTAAGCACCGCCCTTAAACGGGTCTCCAATTGTTCTTTGTTGGCGGCTGCGATCAGCACGTCATCGAAGTAGGGAACCACCCCTTTTATTCCCTGGAGGAGCCTCTTCATGAGACTTTGGAAGACTCCTGGGGCGACGCTGACTCCAAATTGGAGTCAGTTGCACCGAAAAGCCCCCCGGTGTGTAACAATCGTTTGCGCTTCGGCTGTCTCCACATCGACCGGCAATTGCTGATATGCTTGTGCCAAGTCGAGTTTTGCGAAGACCCGGCCTCCCCCCAGTGAGTGCAGAAGGTGCTGTACTACTGGGACTGGGTAGGCGCTTTGCTGCAGCGCGTGATTGAGGGTGGCCTTGTAGTCCCCGCAAATCCTTATGGAGCCATCGGGCTTGATGGGGGTGACTATTGGTGTTTCCCAACGGGCATGGTCGATGGGCTCTAGTACCCCTTGCGCGACGAGCTTGTCTAGTTGCTCGTCGATTTTCGGCTTGAGCGCAAAAGGCACTCGCCGGGGTTTGAGGCGGATTGGGGCGACGTTGGGGTTAAGGTTGAAAGATATAGGGGGCCCTCGGTACTTGCCTAGCGAGTTGTCGAAGACCTCCTGGAATTCTTTTATGAGCGTTGCTTCCCAATCGGCCTCGTCTGTGTGATGGATGCCCGTCACTTCGATGCCCAGCGGGGCGAACCATTGCAGGCCGAACAGGCTGGGGCGGTCCCGGTCCACGATTGTGAGTGGCAAGATGTCGGTGTGGTCCTTGAACGTGACCTTAAAGTGCCCGATGCCGACCACAGGGATGCGATTTCCCTGATAGTCTTTCAGGATCAGCTTCTGGTCGTTTAGTTCATTGTGGTGGATGGTAGGGACTAGGCGCTTGATTGTGCACCAAGAAACCATTGAGAGGTAGGACCCGGAGTCCACTTCCATCTCGCAGGGCTGGTCCTCGATGCACAGGGCCAGGTGTACCTTTCGGGCGTCCATGGTTGACGAATGGCTGATGACGACTGTCTGGTGGGTTTCCTCGCGCCGCTGTGCTTCGCTGAGTCATCTGCTGCGGCTGTCGCGGCTCCACCGGCTCTCAGTCGGTCGGTCTCGGTGCCTGGGGGGGGTGCCGTCTCGTCGTCGTGGGCTGTTTCCACGTCGCTGCGGGCTGTAGCTCTTTTTGTTGCGGCACACCTTGGCAATGTGCCCCCGCTTCTGACAATGCCTGCAGATGGCGTCGAGAAAACGGCATTTGGAGCGGGGGTGATCGCCGCCGCAACCGGCGCAGTGGAAACCCGACTTACGTCCCCTGCGGTCCCGGCGGTCACGCTCGGTCTGTAGCCGATGGATTTCCTCGTCGTCGTCGTCCTCGGTGTCAGATTGGGGTTCGAGGTCGCCATGATGCATGGTTGTTTCTCGATGGCTGGATTCCCCGGGCTTCGCGGTGGTGGGGGTCGCTTCGTTGGTCAGTGGCCGTTCGGTCGTGTTGGCTTGCCTCATCCGGGCTGCTGACTGGCGGGTGGCCTCGGCGGCGGTGGCCTCTGCGAGGGCATCGGCAAGGGAGATGTTGCCTTTGGCCATCAGCTGGCTCTGCAGTACGGGGTCCCGGAGTCCAAGGACGACTCGGTCCCGAAGTGCCTGGTCCAGGTCGGGGAATTCGCAGGGGCCTCCCAGGTTCCGTAGCTGGGCCACGAAGTCACCGATGGTCTCGCCTTCACGCTGATCTCGGCGGTAGAAGTCATGCCTACGAATGAGGATGGGCACAGTGGGGGCGTAATGGCGTCGCAAGATGGGCTCGAGGTCAGCCCAGTCCATCTCCTTGACGTCGGCGGGCTTTGCCAGCACCTTGGCCATTTTGAACACTGCGGGCCCGCAGTGTGTGAGGAATACTGCCTGTTTCCTCTGGCCGTTGGCGTCTTTGAGGTTGCTGCATTCTAGAAACATCTGGAAGCGGTCGATGTATGACTCCCAGTCTTCAGTTGCTGGGTCGAATGGAGCGGGCAGCAGGGTGCTGGCCATTGTGCAGGGTGCCAATCACCGTTTGCCACGTGCTAGTTGGTCCTCGCCTCACGATCCCACCCTCGTCGCCAGTGTTAGATCGGTGGATCGGGTCACATAAGAGGCGAGACGCGAAAGTGAACAATCAGCTCTTTATTTCAGCTCTGAACAAGGACAGCTTAAAGTGTGCGAGCCGCTTGGCTTTATACAGCCGGCCGGCGGCTCGGCGGCCAATGGCAGCACTTTGAATCTCCCGCGATCAGCTCGGCCAATCGCGGTAGATTCTTAGCGCTCCAATCACAGGCGTTCCGCGAACCAATCGGATTGCGGTCTGGGTGGACCAATCAGAATGCGCGTCTCCAAGAATGTTAATGCAGAACATTAGATGCTATGTAAATTATCAACAAGAAAATTGGGCTGAGTTATTTTCTTTTGCAGAGGTTGCTTACAATAATGCAGTACATAGCAGCACAGGATTGACTCCATTCCAAATCAACACTGGAATGGATTTTGTCCTGATGCCAGAATTACCTAGACAACCTCCCTCATCCATGTCCCTAACAGAATGGATGAACTCATTAAAGAAAGGGTGGGAAGATACAAGAAAAGCTTTGAACAAAGCTTCAAAAGTTATAAAAAACAGGCGGATAAACGTAGATCCCTTCAACCACCTTTTAAAGTAGGGGACAAAGTATATTTCTTGACCAAGGATCTTAGGTTGAAACTGTCCAGTAAGAAGCTAGGTCCAAAATTCTTGGGTCCATTTCCAATTTCAAAAATAATCAATCCGGTCACTGTCCAATTAAGTCTTCCTCGACTGTTGGGGAAAATTCATCCAGTGTTCCATTATAGTTTACTAAAACCAGCTACTGCATCAATGATAAGACCACTGCCAATAGCTCCCCCTAAACCATTAACAGTACAAGGGGAAACACATTATGAGATTCAAAAAATTCTCAATTCTAGATTACACTGTGGCCGATTGCAATATTTGGTCTTATGGAAAGGATACCCCCTCTCAGATGCTAGTGGGGTAAAGAGTTGGGATGTTCATGCTGATCAATTGGTTATCCAATTCCGTGAGGATTTTCCCCACAAACCAAAGGGTCTTCGTGGAGGGGGAAGAGGGGGTTAAGGACAATGTATTAACCCCTGTATGTGTTTTTTTTTTTCTTTTTCTTTAGGAGGAGGAGTTTTCAAGGGGCGACGCCTGTCAGCTTTGAAATTCAGCTGCCACATTTTTTTTAAGAGAGTTGGAGGAATTGAAAAGTTCAAGGTTATTCTGTATGTCTTATTAAGAAATTCCAGTGGCAATTAATTGGTTCTTGTGATTTATGAAGTGTAGAAGTGGGAAGAGATAAGGGAGGAACGAAGGTGGATTCTGTGTAATGCATGAAAAATTTTCACTTTGGGAAATTGTCTTTGACATGCCAGATCTGTTTCTAAATAAATCAATTGGAGAGAACATGTCTCGAAGTGATTGATATCATGGATACTTTCTGGATGCCTTACATTGTAATCCTTCTGGAAATCCACAACACTGGACAATAAAGGTCCATTTTTAAAAATGACTGAAATCTTATGAATTCACTGTCATGTGGTTTTGGCAGTCTTACCCCCCCAACAACTTGCATTTATATTTAGCCCATTTAAAATATTATTTTTAGTTAATTGAAGAGTTCTAAGGATACCAGCTGTTACTAAATGCCACATTGTTTTCCGTGATTTAACAAGGACAGTTGTTGCTCACTGTTCTCAGCAAATACTTCCAGTTTTTAATATTTACTTCACAACTTCATATTTTCAAACCCAACACTGAAGTAAATTACAGTGAATCTTACATCAATTTTCAAACCCTCTCTGGGTTAAATTTCAGTGAATCTTATATCACATTTTCAATCCCAGCTCTGAAGTAAATTTCAGTGAATCTTAAATAACGTTTTCAAACCCAGCTCTGAAGTAAATTTCAGTTAATCTTATATTTTCAAACCCAATTCTGAAGTATATTTCAGTGAATCTCACTGTCACCATCTGAATTATGTAAAGTTTAATTGGCAATAATACACATTTCGGTTAGAATATTTAATGAAACCATGAACAAATGGGTCTTTGGGAAAAACTCAAAAGAAGAAACCCAGTTTGACAAGTTCATAAAAATGAAGATCTGTATCAGTTTGGAACAGGTGGACAAAGGGCTAAATTGGATTAGTACAAAGGGAAAGATCCTTTCCTGCCTAAAATATTAACTCCTAGTTTTAATTTTCTGATGTGGTCATGATAGTGTCAGCCAGCTTTCAACAGGCAAAGTCAATGGGAGAAGTGGGATTCATTTAACAACTGCATGAATTCAATTTCAAATAATTTTATTGCAATCATTAATCACAGAAAACAACTTCATGATTCACTTAACAACTGCATGACTCATTTAACATCCATGACAAAAGTTTAATCAGGTGCTTTAATGAGATAGTGTATGGCTGGGTTCACTGTGTTGAATATCATTGTGGGAAGAAATATCCATCTGGTTCAGTTCCAGGGAGAAAGGCAAAATGAAGGCTGGAGGCGGGCTGAAAATATGGTTTAATGATGAAGCAGAACCATTTGGATGGTCTTGGGCAGCTGACCACATGGAGTTGAGAATGAGGGGGTTTTATACCTTCTCTTGGGCTTGAGCTTCCTGTTCCTGTGCAAGAACATGTATTCTATTGGCTCTGTAGGTTGTCTCAGCTCCCAGGTTTGGTTCAACTTTGGGTGATGCAATGAAGGGGCTTGTTGGGCAATTCTTATCATGCCTGAGGGCTGATCCTATTTTTGTTCAGACCTTGCTGCAGGGAATTTGCTTATGAATAGAGTTAGATATCTCTTTATCTCTTAAGTGCTGACATCTGCTGAAAGCTATTAAGATAATGTGAGGGCTATTAAGAGTGAGTCTGCTTCCTGCCTCTAAAAAAAGCGTGTTTCCAGGGAAATATAACATTTTACCTTTTTAATATTTGTCAAAATATTAAATATAGAGGTGTGGGTGCTAACTTTCTACACAAGTATAACCTTGGACTGTATGAAGAATCTGTGAAAACTCACAACTCTTCCAAAAGTGTATCTGAGTAATACAGACACACACAGAGAGACAAATTCAGTCTGCTTTGGACTGATGATGTTACAGTTTGGTAACATCTTCAAGAAAACAACCAAACTCAGAAAGCACTGAGCAATCCTCATACTTTGCATATACCCAGACTAAGCACCCATTTCTTGAACACAGTGATTTTCTGCAAAATAGCAAGGACTGTGGCCATTGATTTTTAACAATGTGTTAGATATCTGTTCAGGAAAAAAAGTTGTCAGAAACTCTTGAAATGCTTCAGTTTATCACTGAATCTTGGTGCTCCTTTCTTTCCTCAATATTTTTTTCTCATTTAAGCTTTCAGCTGTTTCGCTTTTATCGGCCACTGATAGAGATTGTTGGAATGGCTTCATTCAATTGCTTTTACAAAAACAAAACATTTATCTCTAAAAGTTTAGACCAGCCAATTCCAGTGTCTGACAGAAAGAAAGGAAAAGCACCATGTTTGAATTCAACAGGCCTGGATGGGAAGGGATGAGTTAAGTGCATGGCTTAATCCAGAACTGATGATTAATCATGCACATTCGCAGGAAGGCCAGTGAGGAGATGACTGTGAAGAGACATAATAGTTCCCCTCAAGTTTCTGAATGGTAAATAAAATAAAATTGGTAAATAAAATAAAAAAATACATTGAAGAACTTAATAAAACAATATTAAAATACATTTGACAGGGGAAAAAAGCAAGAATTAGCTTTAAAATGTTGCAGGATTCAAGAAATAGAGAATGCTTTGGATTACCTAACTGGGAATTTTATTACCAGGCAGCAGCATTAACATGGATAATAAAATGGATTGCATTGAGATATACAAGACTATTGACTCTGGAGGGATATGATCTACAACTGAGTTGGCATGCCTTCTTATGGTATGGGAAAAGCAGAAATACTTTCAAAAACACTGTATAAGGAATGTGTTATTGTTAGTATGGGAGAAAATTAGAGAACAACATTTGAAGATACCATTTTGGCTTTCAACAGTGGAAGCACTGATTCACCCAAATGTTATTAACATGGGAAATATTGTTAAAGACATATTGAATGAAAAGGGAGAACTCAAAACTAAACAAGAATTGAGTGATCAAGGGATTGACATGGCATGGTATTCACAGGTGCAGAAAGATTCTAGATATGAGAAAGATGCTAAACTATATGGTTTTGTAAAGAAGCAATAGAATTAAGTAAGATATTAACAGGGACAGAAGAAAGACTGATAAAAAATGCTGTATAACTATATATTAAATTGGCTATTAAATTGGAAGATGAACAAGTGAAAGAGACAATGATAGCATGGGCAAAAAGTTTTGGTTACACAATAGAATTAGATGAATGGCAGAAGTTGTGGGATAGGAACTATAAATTGACAATGTCAACCGCATATAAAGATATACATCTTATATAAGATGTTTTAGAGATGGCACCTGGCACCAACAAGACTTGCCAAAATGTTTAAAGACAAATCAGCTAAATGTTGGAAATGCCACCAGATACCTGGGTCATATTATCATATGTGGTGGACATGTGTAGGGGCAAAAAATATTGGACAAAAATATAAATGTGGTTGGAAAAGATGATAATGCAGCATATTGATTTAAAACCAGAAATATTTTTGTTGGGGATTTTGCTCGAAACTTACAGTAAAGGAAATGCATAGTTAATTATACATGTATTAACTGCAGCTAGAATTGTATTTGCACAAAATTGGAAAAGAGCTGAGATCCCTATAGATGATAATGTGATTAGGAAAATATGAGAATGTGCAGAAATGAACAGATTAATGCTTGCTGTAAAGGAGAAAGAACAAATTGAATATTATATGACATGGGAGCTATTTTATGGATGGAGAATAAAAACAGAAGTGAGAAATAAATGGAAGTTAGTGAAACAAAGTATATATGTTAAGATAGAAATGTAAACAATATGATTATTACTATGATTAAGATTATTATATCTAATATAATATAATATTTTCATTAGAAGATACATTAAGAGGGAGAAATGAATAGTTATAATGCTGATTATTATTATTGTAAGATTAGATAATTATTATCAATGTAACGAATATTGTAAATTTTGATTGTAATAGTACAGAGACATTTGTACCCAGAAGACATTTGTACCCTAACCCAGAAGACACACTGTTTAATGAAAGGTGATATATTCAAGTTAAAAAAATAAAAACTTATTTTTAAAAAGTTTCTGGATGGTCACCCTGTAGAACAGGGGTCCCCAAACTTGGCAACTTTAAGACTTTTGGACTTTAACTCCCAGAATTCCTCAGTGAGTATGCTAGTTGAGGAATTCTAGGAATTGAAGTCCACAAGTCTTAAAGTTGCTAAGTTTAGAGACCTCTGCTGTACAATATGAGAGATGATTTTTTCAGTGTAGTTCAAAGGGCAGGACCAAAAACAACATGTTGAAATTACAAGGAAGCAAATCTTATTGGACATCAGGAGATGTTCCTTAACAGCAATGTCAGTTTAAAAACAAAAACAGACAGCCTGGGGAAGTAGTGGGCTCTTCTTTTATTGGAGATGTTTCAAGAGAGTCTGAATGGTTATCCATGCAGGATGCTGAAGTAATAGACTGGACAGACAGTTGAATTAGATCAAGG
The DNA here is from genome assembly GCF_900518735.1 of Pseudonaja textilis. Next base: position 256,843 of record NW_020769512.1, on the reverse strand, counting down.
ATCTCATTTTAACTTTAAGACTGGTGGACTTCGGTTCCCAGAATTCTCCAACCAGCCATGCTAGCTGAGGAATTCTGGCAGTTAAAGTCCACCAGTCTTAAAGTTGCCAAATTTGGAGGCCCTTTCAGAGGTGATATTCAGCAAGTTCTAACCAGTTCTGGAGAACCTGTAGCAGAAATTTTGAGTAGTTTGGAGAACTGCCAAATACCACCTCTGACTGGCCCTGCCCCCATCTATTCTCTCCTCCCAAATCCCAGTTGATCATCTGGATCTTCTTTTGATGCCCTGCACAGGAGAATGGAGCTGGGGTGGGGAGGAAACGGAGATTTTACAGTATCCTTCTCCTGCCATGCCCACAAAGCCACACCCACAGAACCGGTAGTAAAAAAAATGAATCCCACCACTGGACTCCTGGAATAGATGAATTCCTGAGTGACCTCCATTCTTTCTGTTCTGTGATTCTATCTTTCTAGAAATAGCTGGATTATGTTATATTAGAAGGATTGTGCAGAAAAGTCAGGGACAATAGAAAAGACAAGGGACTGGCTGGAATTCTCCCAAGCACAGGATTGAAGTTGTCCATTTTCTATCAGCATTCATTGGTTACTGCCATGTTTTGTCCGAGAAGCTTGTTCAACATGCATGTGGTTTCCACCTCCAATTTGAACTCCGGTGATGCTGCTGCCACTGATTTGAATCCCACCATCTGGAGGTCAAGAAAAGAATCACCTTTGTTTAAAAAAAAATCAGGTTAAGTACAGAAACATCTTACAGGGGTTGGTTGGTTATATTTTGGAAACATTTACTTTTACTCACAGGAAACTGTAGGTGCAGAATGACCCAGGAATGACTGGTTCTGTTGAGCAAATCGAATATCACCTTGGTGGGAGCCATAAAATGGCTGGGAAAAAAGTATTCAGATGAAAAAAAATGGAAAAATAAATACATGAGTGTGCATGGAAACTGAAAAGGTGACCATTGACCTATCCCTTCAGGTCACCTATACATTTATATCACCTTGATGACCCAGCTGGAAATGGGCTAAAAATCAGATCAAATAGATAGCAGTGTTTCAATATCTCAGGGGCTGCCACAAAGAAGAGGGGGGTCAGGCTATTCTCCAAAGCATCCGAGGGCAGGACAACAAGCAACAGATGGAAACTAATCAAGGAAAGAAACAACTTTAGAACTAAAGAGAAATTTCCTGAGAGTGATAACAATTAATCAGTGGAACAACTTTCCTCCAGAAATTGGGAATGCTCCAACACTGGAAGTTTTTAAAAATATGTTGGATAACCATTTTTCTGAAGTGGTGTAGAGTTTCCTGCCTAGGCAGGGGACTGGATTAGAAGACCTCCAAGGTCCCGTCCAACTCTGTTATTCTATTCTAAATCTGATTCAGTCATGAGTTGCATAATTATGGCTTATTTGACAAACCACAAAAGATTGAGTTCATGCAACATGCTTTCGCTGCTCTACCTTTGCAAGATCCCACATACTCTCTTTCAAACTGTCCTCATTTAAAACCTCTTGAGATCTCATATGGGGTTCCAGGGATCCAGGAACTTGGGTAACCTTATATGTGATTTCAGGCCTTCTTTAATTTACTCTTTAACAGAGAATTGCAGTTCCATCAGGAAGGGTTGCTGCTGTATTATATTGCATCTAAATGGAGTCTATTGAAATACACTATAATAATAGCTTTCTTCTGGATCTTTGGAAGACCAAAAAGAGTAGCAAGCAATCTTCATTTTAAAGCTGGTCTTTCAAGATCAGCATCCTCCCTGTCACCAACTATTTATCTCACATAGTTCCAAAACTGCTAAACTGTGGCAATCTTTATGGTCACAAATGATGACACCTTCAGTACAACCTTTATTCTAAAGAAACCCTCAATTTCCTGACCCCATATGTAATGTGTGGAGTGTAGAAGGCCTCCAAAATGAGAAAGAACTGGAACATTGAGTTTAACAGTGAAATCTGGTTTGGAAACATATAATATGCATCATTTATAAACAAAAAACAACTGAATTTATGGGATCACTTGCTTACCACCCAATGCCATTTTATGCAACATACTCTCCCATCCATTCCCCAAAGGTACAGATGGCCCCCAAGTCTTTGGGTATTTTGAAACCTAGCCAAATCAAGATTGTTCTGATAGGTGTTTAGCCCTTTGGCTTGTTTAATTAAATAGCTGTCAGGCGCAAGCAGCCAGAACCACTCCATGAATGGCCCAAGTAGATTCTTTATTGCTGATCACCTATACTACAAGAATATCATTATTTCCCAATATTCCCTTGGGAAATTGCAGATATAGACCTAAGGGTTAGACCACAATGCTCCCCTACCCCAAAATCAACTCCAAGCTGGAATGTTTTTTTACTCACCCTAGAAGGCTCCCCCTCCTTCAGATGATTCCACCATAATAGCACATGAACTATTAGAGCTTCACTGATTTTTTTAAAAAATATGATTGGAGCACAATTTTCCCTACTTTTTTTTTCTCTAGTGCAATTTCTTTTTCTTTATTGCGTTATACTCTACCCAGAATCTGTTTGGATAGGAGCAAATAATGGATGGATGGATGGATGGATGGACAGATGACTGGATTATCTAATTTGCTAATAAAATAAATTGCAAATCACTAGGGATCTGGTTTAGAACTCTAAGGATTAAGAAATATTAAGGCCATAGATTCTTACTGGGCCCTCTTCCAGTAATTTATATGTCATTCCTTCTGGCAGCCTGAACTGTTTCTATGGCAGGTGGCCCTTATAAGAAATGTAAAGTGGTAAACTGATTTTTTTTTCTTTGCCTTCCCTGTTCACTTCTCCTTTGATGCAAAGGTGGGCTGCAACCAGTTTAACGACAGGTTCGCTGAAAATTTGAGCATGCACAGCTGTAAAAACAAGGGAATTTCCTATGCATGGCAGCCAGAATGAGTAGATCAGGCAAGGTACGGAAAGCAGCTGGGCTGAGAGGGTGAGGCGTTTGAGCAAAAAGGTAAATATATAGGACAGGATAGAGCCTGGGCCGGTGGGCTGGCCCAACCGGTGGTCGTAACTATGGTATGGGCGAGCTGGCCTGAACCAGGAGTAGCCCATGTCATGTGTAAACCAAAGAGCCAAGATTAACTTTAAAAAAAAATGAACTGCAAGTTTTGCGGGGAAATTCCTTTGGCTAAAGAATGAGGTAATTGTGCATGGCTGCATTTGTGTATATTTGTTTGTGAACCTTTGGGAGCCCAATTTGTTTGTGGACCTTTGGGAGCACAATTGGCTCAATGTTTCTGACTGGGCAAAGCTATAGACTGTTTTCCTTGATGAGGAAAAGTTCCACAAAGTCTCTGTTTGACCACTGTGGGAACGGGACACTGAGCTATGAAACTTAGATCCAACACAGCTCTTCCTAGAATATCACTGCCAATGTTCTATGCCCCTATTTTTGTAAGAAAAGGTTGGAGGAAATCAAATAATTACAACCCTAATGGAAATAAGCAAGAGAGATTCATAGAAGATCTCTTAAGGATGCTTCTCTCCATATTTTCCCAGTCTTGTTCCCAGTATTTCTCATTTACTTACCAGCGGATAATGATGGAATGCAGGATAATTTGGATATAATGGAGAAGTAAATGTATCTGAACGAGGCCGTTGCTTATTATCTGTTTGAAAAAGGGGGAGGGAAACATGACAGCAATGTTCCAATATTTGAGGACTGCCACAAAGGTGTCAACTTATTTTCCAAAGCACCAGAAAGCAAGACAAGAAGCAATAGATGGAAACTAATCAAGGAGTGAAGCAACCTAGAACTAAGGAGAAATTTCTCTAAGAAGAGAAAAGGGATTAATAGAAAGAATTGAGAAGTTCTCCCAAATCCTTTGAAGAAGTAAAATTTCTCACTCTTTTCCCAGAAATGTCAATTTCAACCTCCATAATCTTCCTCCCAGCCAGCACAGCCAGGAATACTACTGAAGTTCAAGGATCTAACTACTTTTGAAAATCTGCTCTACTTTATCCCACTTTTAATGTTCCACCTTCCCCTCATTTCCAACAAACTTTGATTCAGGAATGACGTAGCAAACTTCAATCCAAATGCATCAGGCCACAGTTACATTTAATTTCAGTAAAGATATTCTAGCAACTGCCATGACCATTAAAAACATCGTATCAGAGAACCAACCAAAGTGAAGATGCTACAATCCTTTGCTGATAGGAGATATGTTTGTATGGATATGCACCCACACCCACAAATGCATATGTGTCTTCCTGCCATGGAACAAGTTCTGTTATATAAAGAACTCCATAAGCAAGGCCAGGGGTAATAATAATTCCATGATGGTCTTGCTGTGCAGGAGTGGCACATCTGGTTTTCGTGAGCAAAGATGAGTAAATGTCCCCAAACAAGACAGGATAAAAATACCTCTGAGTGTGCTCCTTTGTGAAGTTTGGACTTCCGACACATAAGGATTTTCCTGCTCTGTCCTTTCAGCTTTCTTGAAAAACAAAGCATCAGGCTAATTAAAAGGTGGCATGTTCATTTGCCCCTGTCAGCCCCTAGAGAACACCTGTTCATATTTATGCTTCTTCCTTCAATGGAAGTGTCAGCCTCTGCTTCCTTCCCTGGTTTCTTAGCCAATGAGCATTGATCTTACAGGCACATTTTACCAAGAAGTCTGGTTGTGAGAGCTCTAGTCTTCAATAGTGTTCTCCAATCATACCCACCATCTTGGATTAGGTCAAATAAGCTTGACAGAGCCTAGGCATATGGGACAAGATTTGATGGTGATATACAGGTGAAACTCGAAAAATTAGAATAGTGTGCAAAAGTTCATTTATTTCAGTAATGCAACTTAAAAGGTGAAACTAATATATAAGATAGACTCATTACATGCAAAGCAAGATAGTTCAAGCCGTGATTTGTCATAAATGTGATGATTATGTCTTACAGCTCATGAAAACCCCAAATCCACAATCTCAGAAAATTAGAATATTACATGCAATCAATAAAACAAAAAATGTACATAGAACAATATCGGACCTCTGACAAGTATAAGCATGCATATGTACTCAGTACTTGGTTTGGGCCCCTTTTGTAGTAATTACTGACTCAATGTGGCGTGGCATGGAAGCTATCAGCCTGTGGCACTGATGAGGTGCTATGGAAGACCAGGATGCTTCAATAGCGGCCTTCAGCTCTTCTGCATTGTTCGGTCTCATGTCTCTCATCTTTCTCTTGGCAAAGCCCCATAGATTCTCTATGGGGTTCAGGTCAGGCGAGTTTGCTGGACAATCAAGCACAGTAATCCCGAGGTTTTGGTGCTTTTGCCAGTGTGCGCAGGTGATTTTGGCAGTGTGGGCAGGTGCCAAGTCCTGCTGGAAAATGAAGTCAGCATCCCCATAAAGCTCATCTGCAGAAGGAAGCATGAAGTGCTCCATGACTCCCCAAATCAACACAGACTGTGGAAACTTCACACTGGACTTCAAGCATCTTGCAGTGTGTGCCTCTCCATTCTTCCTCCATACTCTGGGTCTTGGTTTTCAAATGAGATGCAAAAGTTGCTCTCATCAGAAAAGAGGACTTTGGACCACTAAGCAACAGACCAGTTCTGTTTTTCTTTAGCCCAGGTAAGATGCTTCTGACGTTGTTTGTTTTTCAGGAGCAGCTTAACAAGAGGAATACGACATTTGAAGCCCATGTCCAGGATCTGTCTGTGTGTGGTGGCTCTTGATGCACTGACTCCAGCCTCAGTCCACTCCTTGCGAAAGTCCCAACACTTTTGAATGGCCTTTTCCTGACAATCCTCTCTAGGCTGCGGTCATCCCAGCTGCTTGTGCACCTTTTTCTTCCACACTTTTCCCTTCCACACAACTTTCTATTAATGTGCTTTGATACAGCACTTTGGGAACATCCAACTTCTTTTGTAATTACCTTTTGAGGCTTTCCCTCCTTATGGAGGGTGTCAATGATGGTTTTCTGCACAACTGTCAGGTCAGCAGTCTTTCCCATTATTGTGATTCCTACTGAACCTGACTGAGAGACCATTTAAAGGTTCAGGAACCCTTTGCAGGTGTTATGGCTTAATTAGCTGATTAGAGGGGGACACTTTGAGCCTAGAATATTGAACTTTTTCACAATATTTTAATTTTCTGATATTGTGGATTTGGGGTTTTCATGAGCTGTAAGCCATAATCATCTCAATTATGACACATCACGGCTTGAACTATCTTGCTTTGCATGTAATGCGTCTATCTCGTATACACTGCTCAAAAAAATAAAGGAACACTTAAACAACACAATGTAACTCCAAGTCAATCACACTTCTGTGAAATAAAACTGTCCACTTAGGTAGCAACACTGATTGACAATCAATTTCACATGCTGTTGTGCAAATGGAATAGACAAGAGGTAGAAAGCATAGGCAGTTAGCAAGACATCCCCAATAAAGGAGTGGTTCTGCAGGTGGTGACCACAGACCACTTCTCAGTTCCTATGCTTCTGTTTGATGGTTTGGTCACTTTTGAATGCTGGTGGTGCTTTCACTCTAGTGGTAGCATGAGACGGAGTCTACAACCCACACAAGTGGCTCAGGTAGTGCAGCTCATCCAGGATGGCACATCAATGCGAGCTATGGCAAGAAGGCTTTCTGTGTATGTCAGCGTAGTGTCCAGAGCATGGAGGTGCTACCAGGAGACAGGCCAGTACATCAGGAGATGTGGAGGAGGCCATAGGAGGGTAACAACCCAGCATCAGAACCGCTACCTCTGCCTTTGTGCAAGGAGGGACAGGAGGAGCACTGCCAGGGCCCTGCAAAATGACCTCCAGCGGGCCACAAATGTGCATGTGGCTGCTCAAATGGTCAGAAATAGACTCCATGAGGGTGGTATGAGGGCCCAATGTCCACAGGTGGGGGGTTATGCTTACAGCCCAACACCATGCAGGATGTTTGGCATTTGCCAGAGAACACCAAGATTGGCAAATTCGCCACTGGTGCCTTGTGCTCTTCACAGATGAAAGCAGATTCACACTGAGCACATGTGACAGACGTGACAGGATCTGGAGACACCATGGAGAATGTTCTGTTGCCTGTAACATCCTCCAGCATGACCAGTTTACCAGTAGCTCAGTAATGGTATGGGGTAGCATTTCTTTAGGGGGCTGCACAGCCATCCAGAGGTAGCCTGACTGCCATTAGGTACAGAGATGAGATCCTTAGACCCCTTGTGAGACCATATGCTGGTGCAGTTGGCCCTGGGTTCCTCCTACAGCAAGACAATGCTAGACCTCATGTGGCTGCAGTGTGTCAGCAGTTCCTGCAAGACGAAGGCATTGATGCTATGGACTGGCCCGCCTTTCCCCAGACCTGAATCCAATTGAGCATATCTGGGACATCATGTCTCGCTCCATCCACCAACGCCACATTGCACCACAAACTGTCCAGGAGTTGGGGGATACTTTAGTCCAGGTGTGGGAGGAGATTCCTCAGGAGACCATCCGCCACCTCATCAGGAGCATGCCCAGGCATTGTAGGGAGGTCATACAGGCACGTGAAGGCCACACACACTACTGAGCCTCATTTTGACTTACATCAAAGTTGGATCAGCCTGTAGTGTTTTTTTCCACTTTAATTTTGAGTGTAACTCCAAATCCAGACCTCCATGGGTTGCTAAATTTGATTTTCATTGATAATTTTTGTGTGATTTTGTTGTCAGCACATTCAACTGTGTAATGAACAAAGTATTTAATAAGAATATTTCATTCATCCAGATCTAGGATGTCTTATTTTTGGGTTCCCTTTTTTTTTTGAGCAGTGTATTAGGTTCACCTTTTAACTTGTATTACTGAAATAAATGAACTTTTGCACGATATTCTAATTTTTTGAGTTTCACCTGTATGATTGAACGACAGCATCCGCATATGTTAAATTTAAAGCCAGGCCCTCTTGGTAGTGATTCGTGAGACATTAGTCACTCATTAACAAGAGATTGGATAATCATTTGTCTGAAATGGTGTAGGGTTTCCTGCCTAAGCAGTGGGTTGGACTAGAAGACCTCCAAGGTCCCTTCCAAATCTGATATTCTATGTAATTGATGTAATTATTTTCCATACCAATTCTGATCAAGGGTTTCTTGCTAAGTTTGTCACTAACTAGAACTCTCTGTTTTTCCTATGAATGACTAACTCATTCTAACTGACACAAAAGAGTAAATTGATAATTATGTTCTTACATCCCTGTTACACATGCTTTTACTTCGGTGAAGGTTCCCAATAGATTTCTTTCTTAAAACAACTTCTGGTGGTACAGCTTCTGAAATGAGAAAAAAGCAATGATTATATACCCCACTTATCCTTTATTTGTTTCAGCCATGGTTTCTTGAATTAATCACAATGGTTGGCTCCATATAATACTTTAAGACAAAAATCATGGCTTACAAACCACAATAATTAAAGTCACACAATATGCTAATCTATAAAGTATAGCATTTGGCTTATCACAGTACACTTAACTATAGATTTTTTTTTTAATCATTGAGAAAAATCTACAGCTTGTTGGCACAAAGTCAATTTAAAAAATATCACGAAAAAGCTATAGCAATTATATGTGATTTATAAGTCATAATTGTAGAATTCACAAAACCTGAGTTGAATTAACATGATGGCTTAATTCACACATTTTCCTAAGCTAAACCAAAGGAAATTTGTTATGACTTTGGGTGATATATGAATCTGAGCCTACGAGAAGAACCTGGATATTTTGCAGGTTTAGTCAAATGATTTTTAGATATTCTTGATTCTGAAATATTAAAGATAAAATGTAACTGGCTTAGTAAAATTTATTCACATTCACTGGATCGTCTTTGTGGATTTATAGGTTGACAGTTTTCTGTTCAGTTTTTTTTTAATTTAAGAAGCAGTGTGCTTTGGTTTCCAGTGTTAATCATAATGACTGAATTCATTTGTCAAGATAAGCAAGAGTTACATATCTAAGACAAATGAAGGAAGCCCCATTCTGTTTTATAGGCTGCATGAATTTGCCCCATTGTATAAATAAGTTTGAAGAAATTACACCACTGAATTGAAACTGGGTCCTTCCAAATAGGATTTTCATTGAACAAATGCCCTTTGTTCTCCACAGAATTTTATTGTGGGGTCCAGACATTACTGCTTTCCATCCTTTTTGCATTAGTACTTCTTAGTTTTTTTTATTTACCGCAGAAAAATGGTAATAAAAAGAGGCACAGTCTGAAAAACCATTCCAGTTGATCTCTTGACATTAGCCTAAAGAGTTCTAGGCTTTCTTGATTTAGTCCAGGATTGAGGAACCATAGGCCTTTTATGACTTGTGGACTGCAACTCCCAGAATTCCTGAACCAGCCATGTCCTCAAATCATAAAGGAGCCATTGCAGAACGGAAGAAGCTTCTTAGAGAAGCTTAGAGAAGTGAAACAACTTCAAAAGTAAAAACAAGAAAGTCCAGTTGCCTCCTGAAAAAGCACTTTAAGGACAACCATGACCTGGATGACTGAGAATCTCTACAGACTATACAATCTCTACAACTATACAATTTGGATGAACACCCTTTGAATGGTGTGGGAATAGGAATGGATTTCCAAAGAAAAATTGCAGACTACAGGAACCAGGAGCATTACTCAGATAACCCTGAGGTCACAGATAAATCTTCAAGTGCTTCAACAACCCTTCAGAAGGATGCAGATTATCAGCTGTCTTCAAGGAATATAAATCCTTCCATTCCCCACTATCCTGTCAGAGCTGAAGAAGCTTCTTGGATGAGAAGCAAAATGTCTTCAAAAGAAAAAACAAAAAAAGTCCAGTTTCCTCCTAAAAGAACACCTTTGGGACAACCATGATCTGGATGACTGAGAATCTCTACATAAAGGGACCATTATTCTCCACTTCTGATTTTAGCCCATCATGGCAAGTATTGCTGGTTTCAAAAACTGAAGGCAACAGACAAGCCAGGTAATCATGGCACCCACAAAAGTTTGCAAGAGCTCCAAGAAACAAATGCTGATGGGCAGTCACAAACACACACACACACACACACACACACACACACACACACACACAATCAAATGGGGGCCTAGTCCATGGCAACCATATTAGACTACAAAAATCTAAATGTCCACTAGATGGCAGCAAGGAGAATGAGAATCTCTAGCCATTTGCTGCTATCTAAAAGTTCTACTAATTTTTGCAGTCTAAATCTGCTTTACTAATAGGGAAACTGAGTGACAGCTAGGTGACTGGATACTATTATGATGACATAAGTAGTTGCTTACAGAACCTCAATTAGTTACCGGCAGACTGTTCTGGCAACAAGATGTCTATTGAACTACAAGAGTCGGCATTAACTGAGCAATCACTATCATTAATTAACATTCAGATGTGAAATGAAGAGGTCATTTGGACAAAATGGTTGGAAACATTGAGCAGAGGGGATCTTTCGGGAAACATCTTCCCCTTGTCCAATTAAATATTAATTAGAATGCATGCTTGGATTCCAGATCAGTCTTCCATAATTGGAGCTTTTCACTTCTGTTGGACATCACTTCTCGTCATTCCAATTTAGGAAAGCCTGTTAATAATTTAAATTCAAAAGTTTGGAAGGGCAACTGTTTATAGGAAAGCTGATGTGGAAATTTCTGAGTGTGGCTTATAGCCAAGTTGGATCTTTGGGGGGATACAAAAAACATTAGCCTATAGGAACTGCAAAGTATGGGGTGGGGGATTAATGGTGTATTGATGTCTTCAGAGTTCAAACCAAAAGTATTGGTCTAATTTAGCGTATTTGCAGAAACGATTTGGGGTAAAACCCATGATTTGGAGGTCAAATGTTGGCCATGCAATTTTGGTTTGGGGGAGAAAGAAGCTACAAAACTTGGAATAACCTGTGCAGTAGATTGCTAAATCTTGGTCTAGCTAGTAAAACAGGAAGAGGTGGGCCAAAAACAGAAGGAAAACAAAGAGGAGATGTTCTTAAGAGCCCTGGTAGTACAGTGGTTAAAGTGCAGTATTGTAGGCAAACTCTGCCCATAGTCTGGAATTTGACCCCAATGGGGTTGACTTAACTTTTCATACATCTGAGATTGGAAAACTGAGGACCCAGATTATTGGGGACAAGATGTAAATAATGCTTTGATACTGTAAACTGCCCAGAGAGTTTTCTGTAAGTGCTATGAGGCATAGTGGCTAGAATGCAGTATAGCAGGCTAACTCTGCTGACTGTCAGCAGTTCGATCTTTACCAGCTCAAGGTTGACTCAAGCTTCCATCCTTCCAAGGTTGATCAAATGAGGACCCAGATGATTGAGAGCGATATGCTGACTCTGTAAACTTCTTAAAAAGTGCTCTGAAGCATTATAAAGTGGTATATAAGTCTAAGTGCTATTGCTAAATGCTAAGCACTTAATTTTGATCACTCACACAAATAATTTTTTTTAAAGGCTTTTCAGTTTTCAGATCAATTGCCAGTTAATTAACTCCAGAAAAGCAGAAAAAGTTGCATGATCCACCACCCCTTTCACATTGTACTTGCCGTTTTGCACAGATGACGTTTCTTCTAGTTGAATGGTTTTTAAATGTTCTTCCAAGCCATAGGTAGGAGTGAATGCTCGGTAGCCCTCAGATGTCGCGGGGGCAAGACTGGGTCCCTTGGAACTCAGATGGGGAGGGACCTTGGCTTCTGTTCTAAAAGAACTATTTTTCTGCATCTTTTGGAAGTGATAAGAAAACAAATTGGCAAGGCGGGAAGAAGAGATCACCCAGCTAAAGCGATACTGAATGGAGGAAGGAGTTAAAATCCCTCCAGATTAGGTCCCAAAGGTCCTTTTCTAAACGGCAACCAGCCTTCCTTGGAAGCACAGTTGCCTTTTTGGGAAGAAAAAAACCTTTGGAACAACCATGAGCTGACTAATTGAGTATCTCCGTAGAGCTCGAGATTACAGTGATCTAGAAGTGAGTAAACTAATCTATTAGCTTGCATTTCCCCTCTCTACCAGTATTCATTTCATTTAAGAAAAGAGAATGTTTAAAAAGAGTCAGCCATTTACCTGAAATTGTCGTGGACAGATGGGGTTAAGGGTAGAGGTGGTATTCAGCAGGCTCTGACCAGTTCTGGAGAACCAGTAGCGGAAATTTTGAATAATTTGGAGAACCAGCAAATACCACCTCTGACTGGCCCCACCTCCTGCCTCCCGAGTCCCAGCTGATCGGCTGGGTCTTCCTCTGTTGCCCTGCACAGGAGAATGGAGCTAGAAAGCAGGTTAGTGGAGTGAGGAGGTAATGGGGATTTTACAGTATCCTTCCCCTGCCATGCCCACAAAGCCATGTCCACCAAGCCACACCCATAGAACCGGTAGTAAACAATTTTGAATCCCACCACTGGGTAAGTGGTACACCTGCCTTTTGCTATATAATAGGCTGTCTGTCTCCTCATCTTCTCACACTTCTTTTGTTGCCCAGAAAGATCCCAAGGAATTCTGGGCAACTATATTTGGGTGTTTTTAATACTGGGAGGTGAACAGTTAATGAGACTTTCAGAAAGGTGGAAAGAGGTGGCTTAAGCAACAGAAACCACAGGTTTCAATGTTGACTCAGCCTTCCAACCTTCCAAGGTTGGTAAAATGAGGACCCAGATTGTTGGATGCAATAGGTTGACACTGTAGTGGTCTACAGTGGGGGCTTAGAGAGGGGCTATAAAGCAGAATGAAGCAGTGTATAAGTCTACTTGCTATTGCTATTTAGAGGTACTCCTCGACATACAGCCACAAATTGGGCCCACAATTTATGTTGCTAAGTGAGAAATTTATTCAGCGAGTTTTGCCTCATTTCTCAACTTTTCTTGCCATATTTCTTAAGCGAGTCACTGCAGTTATTCAATGAGTAACACGGATGTTCAGGGAAACTGGCTTCCCCATTGATTTTGCTTGTCAGAAGGTCGCAAAAGGGGGATTGCATGACTCCCAGGACACTGCAACCATCATAAATGTGAGTCAGTTGCCAAGCATCCAAATGTAGATCACATGACCATAGGGATGTTGCAAGAGACATAAGTGTGAAAAATGGCCATAAGTCACTTTTTTCAATGCTGTTGTAACTTTGAATGGTCACTTAGTGAACTGTTGTAACTTGAGGACTATCTATATTTATTTGCTTTCTGTCTCTGTCTGTCTATCTGCTTCCCCCCTCTCCCTCCCCCCATCTCTCTCTCTCTCTTTCTTTCTCTCTCTTTAAGACTCTGGATGGCTTCAAAATAACAAACCAAAAATAAAAGCAACAAAAAAGTAGAATAGAACAATTTTTAAAAAGAAGAAAAAGCAACATAAAAGCATTTTTTTTAAAAAAAAACATAAAATACATAAAGCTTGCAAGCCCTTAATCCCACTCATTGAATCGATTACTTCAGCTTCTGCACTGTTCTATCACACTCCCGTTGGTAAAACCAGGTCTTCAGGGTCTTGTAAAAACTATCACATAAATTGTAAAACACTCCCAAGAGAAATGTCAAAGCAAACCTTGATCGGCCTGAGAATAACAAAGGAAAATGAGGAGGTGAAAGCGGGGCTGCAGGGGGGGGAAATTGGAGACACATGAACAAGGAGATCCCCTTTCCTCTGAAATCCAGTGCATGGATTTTAGAGGCCAGAATTGCCAATGGATTGTAAAGAGTTTAAGAAATGAATAGGGAAGCATTTCAATCAATCAGAGTAGAGCTGGAAGACCTTGAAAATCTTCAAGATTAACCCTCTGCTCAAGCAGGGGACCCTATATCAATTGAGACAAGTGGCTTTCCGGTCTCTTCTTAAAAACTACTACTGATGAAGTTCCTACAGCTTCTGGAGGCAAGCTGTTCCATTGGTTAATTGTCCTCATTGCTCAGTGGCCAAGACGTTAAGTTTGTCGATCAGAAAGGTTGGCAGTTTGGCAGTTTGAATCCCTAGTGCCACGTAACAGAATGAGCTCCCATTACTTGTCCCAGCTTCTGCCAACCTAGCAGTTTGAAAGCATGTAAAAATGCAAGTAGAAAAACAGGGACCCCTTTGGTGGGAAGGTAACAGCGTCCTGTGCGTCTTCAGCATTTATTCATGCCAGCCATATGACCACAGAGACGTCTTTGGACAGCCCTGGCTCTTCGGCTTTGTAATGGAGATGAGCACCACCCCCTAGAGCCAGAAATGACAAGCACGTATGTGCGAGGGGAACCTTTACCTTTACCTATATATTGGTAATTCATTTTAACAAGGTAAATTAAATGATATTTTTGCCACTGCCTATTTTGAATTCCTGAGGTTTTGGGGAGGGACTGTCTCCCAGTCCCTGTTGTACCACTCAAAACTCATCTGGAATCCATGCCTTTCCCCAAAAAAGAAGGGCATGGATTCCAGATAAATCTAACATTCTCACTGATCACCCCAAGTCAAGAAATTTTCACTCTAGAGTACAGGAAATCCTTGATTTATGATCACAATTTGGACCACAATTTTCATTACTAAGTAAAGAAGTGGTAAGTGAGATGAACGCAATTTTACAACGTGCAAATGACACCAGTTAACTAGTTGTTAAATGAATCTTGGTTCCTTCCCCCCTACCCCTTTTACTTTACTGGTCAGAAACCAGCTGGGAAAGTCACAAATAGTAATCACAGGTCCTTGGGACTCTGTAACCATTGTAAATGGTTTGCTGCAGGGGTCATAGTTGGAAGGACCTTTTGTAAGTCACTTTTTTCAGTACTGTTGTAAGTTTGAACAGTCACTAAAAACAATAGCACTTAGACTTATATTGCTTCACAGTGCTTTACAGTCCTGTTTAAGAGGTTTACAGAGTCAGTCTATAGCCCCCAACAATCTGGGTCCTAATTTGACCCACCTCGGAAGGATGAAAGGCTGAGTCAACCTTGAGCATCTGGCAGTCAGAAGAATTAGCCTGCAGCACTGCACTGTGCCACCACGGCTCAGAATGTTTTTTAGTCAAGGATTACCTATTCCTTATTTCACATGTTTAGTAAAAACAAGGGATATATATGTGGGGCTGTCTGATGGTAATTTAAATGTAGTCCTCAACTTAAAACAGTTCATTTAGTGACTGTTCAAAGTTACAACTGTATAAATGAAGAAAGTGACTTATGACCATTTTTCACACTTACCATTGCAGCATCCCTCTGGTCACATGATCTAAATTCAGATGCCTGGCAACTGACTCTCATTTATGTCACTTACAGTGTCCCTGGGGTCATGTGATCCTCTTTTGCCACCTTCTGACAAGCAAAGTCAGTGGGGAAGCCAGATTCACTTAATAAGCGTGTTACTAACTTAACAACTGCAGTGATTTGCTTAAGAACTGTAGCATGAAAGGTTGTAAAATGGAGCAAAACTCACTTGACCAATGTCTTATTTAGCGACAGAAATTTGGGGCTCTGTTGTGGTCGTACATCGAGGACTAGCTCTGTTTCGTTCATATGAGACAGAATTATTGCTTATGTAGCAAAATAACCATCCAGGAAATATGATGGCATAAAAAAAGAAAAGAAAAAATGATCATGTTTGCATGGAAATACTGCATGGCAAAACTGGAGCTTTGCTGCCCTCTGGGGGCTAAGCATAAGAATGCATTTTTAAGAATTTATTTACCAAAATGTCTTGGATTTCTCTGACAGCTGGCGTAATCTTCCACTTGTAACAGGAATACACGACTTCCATTTTTTCTCTGCAATCTGAGAAATGAGGGAAAAACAAGAATGAGTAAATGACTATGGGAAGCTGTGCCCCCCCCCCCGAAGAATTTAATGTTTTGGGGAATATTAAAAGAGGCAGAATATAATATTTCCCCAAAGGAGAAATGGATAAATGTGCTCTTAGAGGCAGCAAGCAACCCCGTTTCCTGCATAGTAAAACAGCTTCCAGCAGATGCCTGAAATCTTTAGAGATAGAGATTTTTGCGCCCATTAAGAAAGACTGGGTCAGCCTATTCACTGATAAAACACCTTCACTTCCAGGTGACGTGATTAAGGAGAGGACATGACCTTAAGCCCATTCATTGAGAAAAGTGGAAACAATACCAGTCCATTTAGAAAAGCAGGCTAGAGGCAACCGATAAGAGAATAACATCAATTACACATGCCTGACAGGCCTGGGACTAAGGAAGCTGATCATTAAGACCCATCATGTGCCTTTGCAAAACCAATCAAATGATAAAAGCCCACAAAGCAAACTTCAAAATTACAAAATACTGTAATCCAGGAGTGTCAAACACAAGGCCTGCGGGCCAGATCCAGCCTGCAATATTGTCAGATATGGCCTACGGGGCTGTCCTGGAAAATGTAAGGAGCTGGCTAATGTTGCCTTGGCCCAGTCTACCCAATATGAAGAAGAAACAGCGGGCCAGCATGGCTTCAGCCCAGTCTACCCAGTGTGAAGAGGAAATATGCCAGCAGTTTGGGGAATAGTGTCGAGCTGGCCATGCCCACCCAGTTGGCCACATCCACCCAGTCAGCCATGCCCACCCCGTCCCCCAAGGTCAATCACAGCTCTAATGTGGCCCTCAATGAAATTGAGTTTGACATCCCTGTTGTAAACTGTATAAAAATTCTTGCCCCTCATCAAGCTAATTTGTTAGCTGTCCCAGAACTTCATGTTGTGGTTCTGCTTCATCAATAAATGGATGCTCTTTCCAATCAGCCTCCATTTTATTTCTAGCACTTTTCTCCCAGCTTGGAACTGAACCAGATGGATTTTTCTTTCTACAGGACTGAGGGGGGCATTCATGCCTTTCTTCACCTCCTTCTAAACAGTGGAGATGATACTCATTTTAAAAAATTGCTTCAAAGAATAATACAGGCAGTCCTTGACTTCGTTTATTGACCGTTCAAAGTTACAGCAGCACTGAGAAAAGTGACTTATGACCATTTTTCACAATTGTGACCATTGCTGCATCCCCATAGTCACATGATCAAAAACAGACTCATATTAATGACGGCTGCAGTGTCCCAGGGTCATATTGTGACGTTCCGACAAGCAAAGTCAATGGGGAAGCCCGATTCACTTAGTAACCGGGTTACTAACTTAACAATTGCAATGATTCTTAACAATTGATTCTTAACTTGACAATGGTGGCGAGAAAGGTCATAAAATGGGGCAAAATTCATTTAACCACGGTCTTGTTTAGCAACAGAAATTTTGGGTTCAATTGTGGTCATAAATTGAGGACTATCTGATTTTTTTAAAAAGTAGAGAATTCCTGAAAACCTGGCACTCTGACGAATTGGCCATCAATGAATACATAGACATAAACCAAAGCTACATACTGTGCAAAAGAGACATCAACAAGACAAAAAGGGAACAAAAGGCAAAACATCTCTCTACCAGCAATCAACACCCAATGAGCATAGAGTAACACTAATATTAACAGCAGACCCACAATAAAGAATTAAACAATACCCCAATTTAGGAACTAGCAAACAAGCTAATCAATAGTTCAACCAAAGAATCTCCAAGACTACTCCTACCCAATATTACCAGGACAAGTCACTGTAATAAAAAAAGTGACAGCAAACCCCATTTTTTACTAGCACTGATAATGTTATCTAGTTTGGTAAAGAAATGTCTGCAATAAAACAACTAAATTCAGAGAGCATGAAGGACCCCTCATGGCATCAAATTACCAAGGATGAGAGGACAGTACAGTGTTTGGAGAAGGGCAACTACTGCACATATGCCCAGGGGGTGGGATTCAAATTTTGTAACAACCGGTTGTGTGAGCGTGGCTAGGTGGGCTTGGCCATGTGACTGGGTGGGTGTGGCTTCTTCTTTTTTGGCAGCACCCCCTTCCCCCATTTTTTGAGCCTTCTGGGCCTCAGGAAAACCTCATGGGGGCTGTTTTTGCTCCCAGAAGGCTTCCCTGGGGCTCAGGAAGGAAAGAAATGGAGCACAGGGGAGCACGCAGCACCCCCCTAAACTCTGTTTTGTGGCCTCCTGGGCCTCAGAGAAACCTCCTAGGGGGTGTTTTTGCTCCCAGAAGGCTTCCCTAGGCTCAGGAAGGAAAAAAATGGAGCCTGGAGGGTCACACAGCACACACACACATGCTTTGTTTGGGGCCATCTGGGCTTCAGGGGAGCCTCTGGGGAGGTGTTTTTGCTTCAAGGAAGCTTCCCTGTCCCCCCCCCCCTCCTCCATTTTTGCCGTCCTGGGCATCAGGGAAGTCTCCTGGGCAAAGCAGTAAGTAAGTGAAGGGAATCCCAGCACAGCTGATCATAGGAACAGCTGATCATTAGGAGGGGGAAAAAAGAAATACCTTAAGGAGTGACTAGGCAGGGAAGGACCCAGTCAGTGATGTCGGGCATGTGCGCAATGTTGCTGTAGTGTATTTAAATAGAGACTTCTAGGGTGATATTCCTATTGGTTAACAGAAGAAATGATACGATTGGTTAGTAACGTTAGTACCTGATTGGCCGCCAATAGCGGCGGGAAGTTTAACTAAATGTCATTGGTTGTGAGCCATGGAGCAGCCGCTATAAAAAGGGCTGCTGCGGTTCGACTGCAGTTGAAGTTACTGTTATTATTAAAGAGCTGAATTCAACTCCTGTCTGCGAGTCTCTTTACTGGTGAGAGAACACTGGCGAGGAAGGTGGGATTAAAGAGACAAAGACCATAAGCACGTGGCAACGACAGCCGAAGGACCAACAAGATGGCCGGCAACAATTCACCACCCGCACCATTCAACCCAGCCGAAGAAGACTGGGAGTCGTACATTGACAGATTCCTGATGTTTTTAGATAGCAACGAGCTGCAAGGAATCACTGACCAAAGGAAGAGAGACATTTTCCTAACGCATTGCGGTCCGACTGTTTTTAAAATGGCCAAAGCGTTAGCAAGACCAAATGATGTTAAACAGATGGCATGGCCAGACCTGAATCGGATGTTGAGGAACCATTACGCACTGGCCTTATCCAACCTAATTAGAAGACACGAGTTTGACAAGCACGACCAACTAGAAGGTGAGAGCATTGGAGACTTCATAGCAGCATTAAGAGACATTGGGGGGACATGCGAATTCCTCAACATGGACGAAGCCATGAGGGATCGCATAGTCCTGGGACTAAGAGACGCAACTTTACAGAGCAAACTACTAAACTGACCAAACATCACCGTCAATGAAGCTATTACTGAAGCAACTGCTGCTGAAGCTGCAAAGAAATCTGCAGCAAAAATGAAGCAGATGAATATGACGGGCAGCCCGAGCATGAACAAAGAGAAGAAGACAGAGGGAACCCAAAAGCACGCTGCCACATCCTCTCACCATGAGGACATCGAATCATCAACCGATTCAGATGACAAAGATGAGGAAGTGAACAGACTCTACTCAGAAAGGAACCAGAGAGAGAGACGAAGCAGAAGATCTGAATTCCAGTGTGCGGGTTGTGGCGGAAACCACCCGAGATCTGAGTGTTGATTCCTGGATGCCACCTGCCGGCATTGTGAGAAACGGGGACACATCGCAAGGGTATGCCGAAAGAAAAAGAGCTATAATTCAAGGCGACAGGGCAGTACCACCACCACCACCACCACCCCCGAAACAAAGAAAGGACAACCGGAAGCCATTGGAATCATGACGGAAAAGGTCAGCAGAAAGATGAAAAGGAAGAAACGCACCAAACTATCACAATTGGGATGGCCAGAACAATAAACACTAAGAAGGTTAGAGTCAACGTCCTGATTGAAGGTGAGCCGTACGAGATGGAAGTAGACTCCGGTTCGTATTTATCAATGGTGTCATGGAACACAATAAAAAGCTTAATTCCCGACATACAACGCAGACAACTTGAGAAGCAAAGCTTAATCATCAAGGACTACTATCATCAAGGACTACTATCATCAAGGACTACGCAGACAACTTGAGAAGCAAAGCTTAATCATCAAGGAATACCGGTACTAGGGCTAGGACAATTCAAAGTAAGTTTTAAAAGGCACACCAAGATCCTGCCATTAACCATCGTTGACAGAGATCGGCCCAGCCTGCTCAGTTTAGAATGGTTCGAACCACTCGGGATCGAGGTGACAGGAATAAACAACAACACCATGACTGACTGGGAAAAAGACCTGATGGAAGAATTCCATGATGTGTTTGACGGGACCTTAGGCAAGTACCCTGGGACCCCTATATCATTTAACTTAAACCCAAACGTAGCTCCAGTTAGGCTCAAAGCCAGACGGGTACCATTTGCACTAAGACCTAAAATTGACGAACAACTAAACAAACTAATCGCTCAGGGGGTTCTAGAGCCAACTGACCATGCCAGATGGGAGACCCCAATTGTGACCCCTATAAAAACTGATGGGTCCATGCGCATCTGTGGTGACTATAAGGCGACCCTGAACCATGCATTGCAACAGAGCGCATACCCCGTTCCAGTAGTCCAATACCCGTATTAATTGGGAAGAGGCAGAATTTTTGCAAAACTCAACCTCGCGCAGGCATATCAACAATTAACCGTTGATCCTGAAACAGCCGAGGCACAAACCATCATAATGCACAGAGGAGCATATAAATGCAATAGATTACAATTCAGTGTAAGCGTAGCCCCTGGCGTTTTCCAGAGCCTAATGGAATGCCTTCTACAAGGTCTAAAAGGGGTGGTGCCCTATTTCGATGACATATTAATATCTGCTGAAAACAAGAAACAACTAAAAGACCATTTAAGGGCAGTTCTGACAAAATTTAGACAAGCAGGACTCAAGGTCAAAAAAGAAAAATGCCAACTTGCCACAAACCAGGTTGAGTTCCTGGGATACCTGATTGATGAAGCAGGAATCCACCCCACAGGAAAAAAAAATGAGCAATTAAGGAAGCTCCCAGACCCAAAAACAAAACGGATTTACAGGCTTTTTGGGGTCTCATTAATTTTTATCATGTTTTTCTGCCACAGAAGGCAACAGTAGCAGAACCACTGCATAGACTCCTCGATAAAAAAGCCAACTGGAAATGGGGCCACCAAGAAGAAACAGCATTCAAAAAAATAAAAATCTAATCACATCGAAATCAGTATTGATTCAATACAACAACACGCTACCTCTAACTGTCACTTGCGACGCTTCGCCATTCGGAATAGGCACAATACTCAGCCACACACTACCAGATGGCAGGGAAGCACCAATTGCCTTTTATTCCAAGACATTATCCAAAACCGAAAGAAACTACAGCCAACTAGACAGGGACGCTTTGGCAGCAGTGAAATGTTTCCATGAATACTTATATGGTAGGACATTTTCTTTGATTACTGACCACAAACCATTATTGGAATCCTAGCCAGAGACAGGGCAACCCCCAATATCCTGTCCCCAAGAATGACTAGATGGTCAGAATTTCTAGCAGCTTATAGTTACAAACTCATTTATCGCCCAGGAAAAGCCATAACCCACACAGGTGCCTTAAGCCATGCACCACTACCAGGGCACGACGACGATCCAGCTCCCACCACACAGACACTACAAATTGAAACGATGCCAAATTGGCCAATCACTGCATCAGACATCGCCAGGGAAACAGCTAAAGATGCACTGATGAGCCGGATAATGAGCTGGGTGGGACAGGGTTGGCCAGAAAACATGAAAACCGAAACCGGCAAACTGAAATATCGCTGGAAAAAAGGTGCATTTTGTGGGGAGACAGGGTGGTGGTTCCCAAAAAGTTACAAGAAAAGATGCTAACCATGCTACACGAAGGACACCCCGGCATAGTAAAAATGAAGTCCCTGGCCAGAAGCTACGTTTGGTGGCCAGGAATTGATAAAGACATTGAAGCCTAGGTTAAAACATGTAACAAATGCCAATCTTCCAGTGCCCCCCCCCCCCAGCACCAGTCCTCGAATGGGAGACACCCCGAGGCCCCTGGTCAAGAATCCATATGGATTTCGCTGGCCCTACAAAAGGTTATACTTATCTAATCATCGTGGATGCCTATTCAAACTGGTTGGAAGTCATCACCATGAGTTCAACAACCACAGAAGCCATCACCAAACAACTAAAAAAACTTTTCACCATCCATGGTCTACCAGATGTAGTAGTATTGGACAATGGGCCACAGTTTACAGCCTTGGCTTTTGAACAGTTTCTTGCGGAACATGGAATACAACATGCTTTGGCAGCACCAGCTCATCCGGCGGCGAATGGTAGCGTGGAACACATGGTTTGTTTTATGAAAGAAGCACTGGAAAGGCTCGACGGAAGTGATATGCAAGAAAAACTCAACACCATGCTCACCATCCAACATATAACACCATGCACAACTACGAACAAGAGCCCAGTTGAACTTTTGATTGGAAGAAAATGGCGATCTTACTTGGATAGACTGCACCCTACCTACAACCCAGAAAAGCCACCGGACTCGTCCAGTAAGTTCTGCTCCTTCTTACCAGGTGATTTAGTCTATGCAAAAATTCTTACTGGAGAACCATTGTGGCTACCGGCAATGATTACTCAAATCACTGGCCCTTGTTCCTACTGTTTAGAAACCACCAATGGTAGATTGTGGAAATGACACATCGACCAGCTACGGTCCCGACACATTGAACGAGACACCGACGTTCCCAGAAATGCAGAACAAACATTTTTCCAAACACCCCCAGACAATAATAAAGAATCCAGAGGGGGAGGGGGACAATTTAATAAAGAAAATAAAAATCACTTACCTTTAGAAAACTTTGAGAAACAAGAGGAGTTGAAGGACCTTCAGGGGAGAAGCAGCCAGGCCGACTCGACCTGCCCACACACACAGCGAGGAGACCACGCTGCCCATCCAGCAAGCCCAGAATGCAGAGTAAGACCAACAAACCCAAGACACGACTGAAGCGGCATGGTTGAGGCAACCTTCCAGGAGATTCCAGAGGGAAGAGAGGAATGGACAGCTGGCCTGTCCGAACCGGTGGAGACCAACACAGGGACTGAACTGCGCAGGTCAACAAGGACTCACAAGAGCCCTGCCTACCTGCGCGACTACGTTATGTTGGAATGAACCAAGAGGGGAGGGGTGTAGTGTATTTAAATAGAGACTTCTAGGGTGATATTCCTATTGGTTAACAGAAGCAACAATACGATTGGTTAGTAACGTTAGTACCTGATTGGCCACCAATAGCAGTGGGAAGTTTAACTAAATGTCATTGGTTGCGAGCCATGGAGCAGCCGCTATAAAAAAGGCTGCTGCGCTTTGACTGCAGTTGAAGTTACTGTTATTATTAAAGAGCTGAATTCAACTCCGGTCTGCGGGTCTCTTTACTGGAGACAGAACAGTTGCACATACACGATAAGGACTGACTCGGTGTGGAGGGGAGGGGCGGTCACAGTGAGGCAGGGCCAGCTTGGGTCACGATTTGCCAGTTCTCCGAACTGTGCAGAATTATAACAGCTGGTTCTATAGAACCAATCCAAACTGGTAAAATCCCACTCCTGCATATGCCCATCTGGGCATGCAAAATATGACTTTTTTGCTGCATGGTATTGAGAATTATGCAATATAATGAAGCCTGAACCAGGGCTGGAAAGGTCCAAATTCAAGTTCCTTCTTAGCCACAGACATTCAGATGGGACAGTCATTCTTTTCCAGCTGAATCTTCTCCACAATGTTCAGTTGTTTGAGGAAACCTAAGCAAGCAGTGGTCTATAAAGTAAACCCACAAATAATAGCTAACTTCTTGAGAAGTTACAGGTTAATCATTATTATTATAATCATTGTATTATTATTATTATTATTATTATTATTATTATTATTATTATTATTATTATTATTATTATTATTATTATTATCTATTGTTGGCATTTTGGCTTTCCTCCTAGTGTTCAAGGTGGAATGTAATAGAGGTTTTTCTCATTTTTATCCCCAAAATGACCCTGCAAGACAGGGAGGGCTGAAAGAGAGTGATTGGATAACCCAAAGTCCTTTGGTGTATATACCTGATTGGAATGGCCTTGCTTGCTTACTGTGCTCTTTAGTCCTAGTTCAACTCTTCCACAACTATGTTAGTTCTGCATCAGGAAGGTCCGGGTTGGGGATTGCAGAAATGGGTGCCCCTTATCACCAAATCCCTGATAGCCCCAAACCTGTCCTTTCCCCTCAAAGCACCGAAACCAACAACCTATTGCTACTTAAAATGTATCATTAGTGTCAACTCGTAAAGCATTCCTGGACTGCTCTTGGGTTGCCATAGGCAGGGGGAGTGGGGAGAAGCTCAGTTGCTATGACCAGAAGCATATTCCACATGTATCTTTCTCCAGATTGTATCCCAGATTACAAGAGCGAGCCTGAGAGGGCGTGTTTTCTACAGCCTACAAAAGTGCTCCATTGGAGAAGGTGATTTATGACACACCCTGGGAGGAGGGGGGAAATAGGGTCATAGGTAGACAGTAAATTATGTGGGGCAGAGCCAACTGCACTTGGGAAAAGTGCTGACATGTTGCTCCTAATAAATAATTTCTTTTGAAACTTGGCTTGAGGCCAGAGATGGGATTCTACTGGTTCGGCCCAGTTTGGCCAAGCCGGTAGCTCCAAAGATCATCTGGGAGTGAACTGGTTTACTCTGACGATCAGCTGCTGGGCCCAACCCCTTGCCCCGGCTCCCGACTGATCGTTATTTCCTGCTTTTGCTGCTCAGCTGTGTCATGTGGCACAACGGATTGCCATGCATCAGCTATTGAAGTGACAGGGAGAGTGCAGGAGTGCAGGAGAAGGTCAGTAGGAAAGCACATGTTTGCCACACATATGTGCAAAGCGCACACATGCATGCAAAGCATGCCCACCAAGCCACGCCCACTGAAGCAGTGGTAAACCAATTTGAATCCCACCACTGCTTGAGACTCATGAATTAATTAGGGCATCCATTGGAACCCTGACAGCGAGTTTTAATAGGTATTATTTGTAGAGCAGGGATATCAAACTCAGGCTATTATGGTGTCACGTAACGTATTGGGACTTTTTTCCCCTTCACTAAACTGAGCGTGGGTGTAGCTAATGTGTGATGCATCCACCCACGGACTAGAAGTTTGATGTCTCTGCTGTAGATGGACCACCACATTTCCTTACTAAAAATTGTGGAGAAATACAAATACTGTCCCATGTCTGTGGCTCTTTGCCTTGTCAACTTTGGATCTTAGCGTATTCTATTATGGCCTTTCCTTTTTTACAAATGGCAAAGTGTGGACTTCCAACTATTATGAGCCTTATCAGCTAGATCAAGTAGGAAACATAACTAGATAAGGTAATTAGACATTAGGGTAAAGCTACATTAACAGAATCTTACAAGTCTGAAAATACAAATCACTTTTACAGCCAAAGAAACTAGGGAGGGTTCCTTCTGAGTCTCTTTTTCCACACAGTTTACAGTGGGCTATGCTGACCATTCCCTAGGCAGTATCTCTTTCCTCCGTCCTCCAAGGTCTTTCCCACATGCCACAAAGAAGAAAAGATCAACATATTTTCTAAAGCACAAGAAGGTTGGACAAGAGGGTCTTCTTCTTGTGCAGGGGGTTGGACTAGAAGACCTCCAAGGTCCCTTCCTACTTTGTTATCCTGCTATTCTGATATTCTTTATAGCTATTGAGATACAGTTTATTTTAATGGTGAGCCCAAGCCAAAGTCCAGTGAAGAGAAAGCTGGTGGATGCATCTTTGCTGTTGAATATCCTGCCCCTTCTTAATAAGGATGTTTCTTGGATTATGTGCAAAGAAAGCCATTATGCATCTCCCTTACCCTGGAAGCTCGGCCTCTGGTCCTTCTCATTAGACCAGCATCTTTTCATGAGATCAATCACGTTTGCCAGCTGTAGCACTTGATCGACCTGCTTCTCCAGATCTTCTGTCTGTGGCCTTTGACCTCGTGGGATGTGCATTTTGATCAGGGAACTCATGTTCGCATTGTGGAGATCTGGGCAGGGAATGGAAACAGAAACTACTAATGGTATTCTTTTCTAAACGGAGTATCAGGATTCCGGTGATCGCCCTAATTAAATCATAAGCCTTGAGCCAAACTTCAAAAAACTTCAAAAAACTTCAAAAGTTTTATTGGGAGTGACATGCCAGTATGACCTGTATGAAGCTGATTCTGAGACACATAATTTACAATCATCTATGACCCTGTCTTCCCTCATGCCCCTGGGTGTATCATAATTCAGCTTCTCCAATGAAATCCGTTCATGGGCTGGTGTCATCACTCACTTTCTCCAATAAAGGACTTTTACAGGCAGAATACCCAGTTGCCTAAGTTACAATCTTTGAGAGATAAGCTTCAAATGTGCTTCTTATTTTATTTGCCGTATGCTCCTTCAGGTCTCCCCCCCTCCCCCCCGTCTTTCTCATGGCAACTTGAAAATGGGCATAGGAATGTTTTACAAGTTGACATGGAGCTTCACACAAGCCCTGGTAATCAGGCATCCATACAGACTCATTCAACAACAGGGACAGAGAAAAGAAATGGAAGAGTGGAGATGAAAGTAAAAAAAATAATTATCTCCATATCTTTCTATCTGTGCTGGCTGGGGTGATGTGTCTGCAGGGAGGATCAAGAGAAGTCAAGAAAGTAGACATAATTATGCAATACTGCATAATGCACATTTAATGCATTATGCAAATTTAAGCAGTACATGCTGTGCTGCTAACATAAACCAATCTAAACTCCATTTCTACCTTCATGCCACAGAATTATGCTACAGAATTCCCAATAAATTATCATTCTGAATACTCTTGAGGATTCTATGGGAGCTTAACTGAAATTAAGCAAATATAAGTTTGGAGACGATGAATTTGCTTTGTTGTGCTTTGCTTTCAGAGAAGAATTACCAGTGGGTAAGACATTGCATGCCAAAACAACTATACCCAAAGATAGTTTTTTTTTCCCCTGTACCATCACTCTGTTGAATGCCAAATTTCTACAGCACTGTCTTTGGCCTAAATATATTTATCCATGTAGAAGAGTTGTATTGCTATTATCCTTCTCATCTTTCTCATCATCTCATCTTCTCATTGTTCCTACCACATTCTCCTACTGGTATCTTATGATTTATCACTTGTGGTTTGTATCTGATGATTAATGATTGTAACTATGATCTATGATCTATGGCTTATCTATAATAGATCTATGACCTACATACCCTTGTTATTTGTATGTATACTGAGAGCTTATGCACAGATTCCTTGTGTGTCCAATCACACCTGGCCAATAAAGAATTCTTTTCTGTTCTACTCTACTCTATTGAAAACCCTTTTTTAAATTTGAACTTAATTAAAGAAAACATGGTTGCGTCCCACATCCAATAGCTTTCCCCTTATGTTGCATTAAGTATTCAAACACATTGAATGTTGGTAATTGTTATTGCTGGTAATTGTTATTGTAAATGTTGGTAATTTTTAAAAGGGCTTTGTTGCCATAGCTGAGATTTTTGTGGATCTCAATCTTAAGTAATGCTGTTTGATCCAGTCACAGTGTCTGATTATGTCCTTGTCATTGTTGGACAAATTGAGTAACATGAATGTTACTTCATGCTTTAATGGCATGTGAGAATGACTTTGGGAGACAGGGAATGCTATGAAGGGAACAGTCAGATAAGGGGAGGTGGTGCCCTCAAATGCATAATGGGCAGAGAAAGTAACTCAGAAATGATCCTCCCTAACTTCTCAGGCTATAAAAGAGATAGTGGGAGATCTGTACTATCAGATTTGCAAGATTTGGTTACTGAAGCCTTAAACAAGAACAGCCATCTGATCTCTTTCCTATCTAGTCTACCTATGAAAGATGATACATGTGAAATCTTGAATAAGCAGAAAGCAAAGTGAAGCATGACTTACTGTGGTAAGGTTCTTGGTTGCTTAATACTGACCATATGAGGATTCCATAACTGAAAAGTAAAAGTAAGTAGATCAGATTTCCTGGTGGTCTCCCATCCAAGAATTAATGACATTTGACCCCATGTAGCCCATTCAGTTAGGTGTTTTCTCTATTAGTTGAACTTCAGATTCAGCCAAAGGGATAGAAAGAAATAGAATAAATGGTCTGATCATAAAATGAAAGACCTTCATATTCCAGAAAGCCAGTTTTAGGCAAATAAAATGGAGACCCAGAATGGATCTCAGATTCCCAGCAAGATCTGCTTTCAAATGGGAATCAATTCCAAACCAAACTTAGCTCTAAGGTGTGCACATAGATTTAGCATCCCTTATTGAACAATAGATGCAACCTAGCTCACCTGTAGACATCTGTGCTGGTGGCTGGCTTGTACTTGAAATCGACAAAGGATTCAGGAGGCATGAACTCCAGGGTCCCACCACAGCTACTCCTTTCCCCAGAATTGAGGTTACATTGCTGGGTAGTTCCTCGCTTGAACTTGGACAAGCCAAAGTCCGACACCTGACCCAGAAGTGGGGATGATACATAAGAAGCAATTAGCAAATGCCATGCATACAGGTTACAAAGTTAAATCATAATCACACAAGTTAGTATGGTCTTCTATTTTTCTCCAGCCTTCTGCTGATTTCAAAGCTACAGATGTACATTTTAAGTCAACGTAATACTAGACAGTCACTAAATGAAGGCACTGGTACATATTTACTGAATTTATATTCTGCCATTTCTTCCAGGATCCAAGGAAACAAAAATAGAACGTTTTCTTCTGTAAGCAAACAACACCCCTATTAGCACCAAGAAAAATGTTATGTTTAAGCAGTTCCCCTTATTGTTCCTCACGTACAGACAGGTGAGGAACTAAAGCAACCACAGATACTCCTCAATTTACAACCATAACTGAGCCCCAAATGTATGCTGCTGAGAAATTTGTCAAGTCACTTTTGCCACATTTTATGACTTTTCTCACCATATTTGTTAAGTGAGTCACTGCAGTTCTTAAATTAAAAACATGGTTGTTAAGCGAATCTAGATTCCCCATGGGCTTTGGTTGTCAGAATGTTGCAAAAATGTGACCCCGGGACACTGCAACTGTCATAAATGTGAGTCTGTTGTCACACATCTGAATGTAAATCATGTGACCAAACAGATGCTGCAACAGTCATAAGTATGGAAAAAAGTCACTTTTTCAGTGCTTCTGTAACTCCAAACAGTCACTAAATAAACTGTTGTAAGTTGAGAACTAGCTGTATATTAAAGATACTCTCTAAAGCAGGGGTCGCTAACCTTTTGGACCTCAGGGACCACCAAACTCATAATTTTAAATCCCAAGGACCACTAACCGGTTTTGTGGGCATGGCCTAATTTGTGGGTGTGGCTTGGTGGTCACGTGACTGGCTGGGCATGGCTTCTATGTAAATATTATAAATATTTATATAAATATTGAATTTTTTATAAAAAAGAGCAACTTTTACTCAAAATCAGGCAAAGCAGACAGGCAGCTTGAGTTGCTCACAGAATCATTCAGTGATCAATCTATCTGCCATTGGCTAGCTCAGTCTGTCACATAAAATTTGCTTGCAAGCAAACTCATAAAATTAACTCACAACACACCATGTATGTAAATATTGATTTTTTTTATTAAAAAAGAGCAACTTTTACCCAAAATCAAGCAAAGCAGGCAGGCAGCTTGAGTTGCTCACAGAATTATTCAGTGATCAATCTATCTGCCATAGGCTAGCTCAGTATGTCACATAAAATTTGCTGTGAGTCTGCACTGAATAATAGAACCTTCAGTCCTCAGAAATCCAACCATTTACTGCTTCCTAGCTAATCTAAATCTCCCAGCACAGCAGAATAGCTGATGGTAAGAAAAAGGAAAAATAGTAATTTAGCAGGCAAGTTTGCCTGATAAGGAGTGAGTGGGCGGGGCAGGTTCCTGTGGGCCATGTGGGCTGTGCAGCCTTGGGTTTCTGCGCAACCTGGATTAATTACTTTGGGGGGGATGCTCTGGGGGTTAGATTTCTCTGTGGCCAACCAAAATTTTGTTGTGGCCCACCAGTGGGCAGCAGCGCACCGGTTGATGACCGCTGCTCTAAAGAGGCCCTATCTTGGCCCACTTTTTCCCAGCCAAACTATCTAAATTTTTCTGCCTTTTGGTCCTCTGGAATGCAGCTCCTCCCTTCTGGGAATCCAGACTACATTCCACTACAAGCATTCCTAGCTGAGGGTAAACTTGAACCAAAGTATAAGGAGAAGGAGAGTAAAAATGACTAAAGCATGATGGTGTGTCATCATTACACAAACTCTGAATTCTCTAGAGATTCTCAGTCATCTCAGGTCATGGTAGTTCCAAAGATGCTTTTTCAGGAGGCAACTGGACTTCCTTGTTTTTTCTTGAAGACATTTTGGTTCTCATCCAAGAAGCTTCTTCAGCTCTGACAAGATAGTGGGGAATGGAAGGATTTATACTTCTTTAGGAAGAAGTATCGTGCTAGAACTGAATAAGCTTCTTGAATGAGAAGCAAAATGTCTTCAAAGAAAAAACAAGAAAGTCCAGTTGCCTCCTGAAAAAGCACATTTAAGACAAACTCTGAATGTCTTTTCATGCATTGGGATGTCAGGTGCATGTACAAAAGAAGTAACAATTGTGTCCCAATGGTGGGACACTGCTTTCAGCATTTCAATGAAAGCATATCATCCTGCAGTCAACTCTGCCAGATGGCCATGTCTCAAGAATGTTGTAGTCTTTGATTGATGACCACGATTGAGCCCAAAATTTATGTTAAGCGAGACATTGGTTAAATGAGTCCCCCCCCTGCATTTTACAACCTTTCTTGCCACAGTTGTTAAGTGAATCACCGCAGTTAATAACACCTTTATTGAATCTGACTTCCCTATGGGTTTTGCTTGTCGAAAGGTCGCAAAATGTGACCTTGGGACACAGCAACGGTCATAAGTATGAGTCAATTGCCAAGAATCCGAATTTTGATCAATGATCATATCGCTGTTAAGTATGAAGAACAGCCATAAGTCACTTTTCTCAGTGTTGTTGTAACTTTGAACGGTCACTAAAGGAACTGTTTATAAGTCGAGGACAATCTATAGTAAATTCTTAAAATGGGCAATGGGATGGACCAGAATAATTCCAAATAGGTCTCAAATTCTGGCAATGTGAAATTCTGGGGGAGCCAGCAGAACAACAAATAGAAGTGGGAAAACTTACCCGGACATGCAGCTCCCCATCAAGTAAGATGTTGCTAGGCTTGAGATCCAGATGTAACAATGGTGGGTTGAGGTTGTGCAAGAAATTCATACCCAGGGCTACCTCGTAGAGGATGCGGAAACGTAGGGCCCAAGGCATAGAGGGGACCTGACACATTAAGTTGGACAAGTTGCCGTTCTCCATGTATTCCATCACCAAGCCCAAGCTGGGCACTATGGATGATGCCGATGCAGCATCTATCGGCATTTTGCCTACAAAGAGGCCGTAGAGTCGTAGGACGTAGCTGAAGCGGGCTTTGTCCATGGCTCGGGCTTCATTCATGAGTTCTTCTTGAGTGAAGGAAGAATCCCTGCAGAAGGTATAGGAATTTCAATTCTGTTGGAGGATTATTGTAGGTGCAATCAAAACAGGGTGATGCTAAGGAATAGCTGAGTTGTTCTGGGGGAAGGGAGGAGCTAGTTATTAATTGAGGACTTGCAGAAAAGATTTCAAGATTGAAATCAGCCCTCCATTGTAGGCCAGGTTGAGATGCAGGTGCAGTAGGGACCCTAGTAATGCTATTTAGAATATAGAATAGAATGACCTGGAATAGACTTAGAGGCCTTCTAGTCCACCCCCCTGCTCAAGCAGGAGAACGATATCATTTCAGAGAAGTACCTGTCTAGACTTTTCTTAAAAACATCCAGTGATGGAGTGTCCACAATTTCTGAAGGCAATTTGTTCCTCTAATTAATTGTCCTCCCTGTTAGGAAGTTTCTCCTTAATTGCTTCTCTCTTTGATTAATTTCCAATCATTGTTTCTTGTCCTGCCCTCTGGTGCTTTGGAGAATAATTTGACCTTCCCCCTCTTTTTTATGGCAGCCCTTCAAATACTGGATTGCTTCTATCGTGTCACCACTCATTCTTCTTTTCTTTAGAATAGCCAAACCTGCAGCTGTTCTTCATATGTTCTAGTCTCCAGGCCTTTGATCAACTTAGTTGCTCTTCTCTGAACTTTTTCCAAAGTCTCAACATCTTTTTTGAAGTATGGCAACCAACGTTTGTTGTAGCTCAGTAGTATAACAGAAGTTGGTGTTATTTTGAGCTTTTTTCTCACATTCTCTTCATCCCCAGGCCTTACATCGTTTCTGTAAAGCTTCCTATAAGTTTGATCCTTCCTTGACTCCTTAATGGCTTACTCATTCCTTCTATCTATATTCCTTTACATGAGATGGGGTTCATAAAGAAGTTATTATCAACATGCTAAATTGGCATGGGGAACTTGGAATTCTGGTTGCTGATCCCTGAAAGGATCTCTTACTGGGACAACTGTCCTCTTGGATGCTTCTTGGTGAAGGCATCCAAGTCGTGGGCTACTCTACTATTATCAAATTGTTCTCCTATATTTAATCATTTTCTCCTCTGTCCCATTCAAAATTATAATGTGTGACCAATGTTTGAAGATCTCTAGAGCCCTATCCAAGGTTCTAAAGTCCACACATGATTGTGGGAGCTACAGATTATATATTTTTGTTAGGCAGGAGAAAGAAAATATCTGACTTTCACTCTCTGCACTCAACCCATGGAACAACCTGCCTTCAGAAGTTGTGGGAGCTTCATCACTGGAGGCTTTCAAGAAGAGACTGGACTGCCAACTGCCAGAAATTGTGTAGGGTCTCCTGCTTGGGCAGCGGGTTGGACTAGATGACCCTACAAGGTCCCTTTCAACTCTGTTAATCTGTAAACACTATAAATTATTACCGGCTGAGAAACTTGATTGCAACATCGGTTCCCCACTTCTGGTGGCGAGCTCGGAAAATGTTCCCAAAAGATCCTTGACCAATGAAGGAGAGGTTCTTCAGGTGCTCCTCACTGATCTGCTCATAGAACTCATTGGGAACAGCCATTCTTTCCAAATCTTCATCAGCCAGCAATGGTTATACCTCAGTAGTCCTGCATACTCATGGCTGTTTTTAAGAGACAGGAAGATAAAAATGTAGCTTCTTTGGAGTTAAATAGGACCATGGTTAGCTTTGAAGCGCTATGCTAAAGACTACCCTTCAACTGGACCAGGAGAAGAATATAGTCAGGGTCAGGGCAAATATGATTTCAGGTTTAATTGAATACATCTTTGCATTCAAAAAAAAATCAAAGTAAAGGAAATTTCAGCTGTGATTTCTCCTCTTATGTTCTCCTCGTTCTGCAAATTCATCTTAAAAGGGAACTGGGATCACCTGAGGCTATTGGAGCCTACACCAAGCCCAGAAGTTCCCAGTGGAACATCTTTGATCCAGTAGTGGTATGCTACCGGTTCAGACTAGTTTGACCATACCGGTAGTTTAAAAAAAAGGCTTCCCATGATCAGCTGAGAGGAGAAAGAAAAGTGCAGGATTGACCCTCACACCCACCCCTGCACTTTTCTCTTCTTTATCCTCTCAGCTGATTGGCACTGCAGGTCTCAGCTGGTGTGAGGAAAGCTGCATGTGCTCATTAGGGACGCATGCATGTGTGCAATCACCAAACCAGTAGTGGAACAGGTAGGATCCCACTGCTGCTCTGATCTAGATGCAAAACACAGGAGAGCAAGGAGGACATGATGGTTGTGGCCAGTTCCCGGCCTAATGTGGTGAGCACAGCCCAAAACATTGTGGGATGTCCCCTGATATCACTAGTTGACAACGCTAGGGCTCGCTGCCTTAGAAGAGTGAGGAAAATTCTCAGGGACAACTCACATCCCGGTCAGCACTTCTTTACTCTCCTACTAGCGGGTAGGAGATATAGAAGCATAGCCAGCCTGTTGGTGCAACAGACTGAAGAACAGTTTCTACCCGTGGGCTGTCAGACTTCTGAATGGAAAATAACTTCATGTCAACATAGTATGACAGTCTTGCAAGGCTAGCACATTGTGCAACAAGAGCACATAGGGTAATAAGATTGGGTCTGGGTTAGGGGCTTCCGTCCTTACTGTGAGTTGTGTGTGTGTGTGTGGAGGGGGGGGTACATGAAGGGAGGCTCAGACAATCTCATTGTACACATGTTGTACTCTGACAATAAAGGTAATAATAATCAAAAGTGCTGGGATTGGAACTCTCAGAATTCCTAGTCACTCTGATGGCTGGGGGATTCTGGGAGTTGTAGTTTCAGTCAATCTAGATTGGAGCCGGCCTGTTATAATGCTAAGGACACAAGTTTGGAGCATGCAACTTGTATTGTCTTGTGGGGAACTAGAAATGGCAAGTGTACTGAAGAAGAGGAGGAAGAACCTCAGTCAGGGTAATGGTCAGTTAACTGAAATATGCACCCAAACAGGAATGGAATTTGAAAAAACACCACAGATTTCACTTTCCCTAGTTCTCTTTAGATTTTTAGGATTGCCTCATGATAATTCAGCCTTAAATACAACACACACACACACACACATCACAAAGACACAAAAAATGCATAATTGTTGTCTCTACCTGAAGAAGTTGCTGAACTTTGCAATAAATGGTAGTTAAATAAGCTGTGGTCAGGTGAAGAATAATGAGAAAGGAGTTGTTTGTTCAGTGATTTGTGCCTTCCAGAGTTCTTTGGTTAGCCAGAAATATGAGAAACATGATTCTGGAGACTCAGTGGTGGGATTCAAAAATTTTTACTATCAGTTCTGTGGGCATAGCATGGCTTGGTGGGCGTGGCAGGGGAAAGATACTGTAAAATCCCTATTCTCTCTCCACCCCACTAACCTGATTTCCAGCTCTGTTCTCCTGTGCAGGGCAACAAAAGAAGACCCAGCTAATCAGCTGGGACTTGGGAGGCAGAGAATAGATGTGGGCGGACCAGGCAGAGGTAGTATTCCGAACTACTCAAAATTTCTGCTACTGGTTCTTCAGAACTGGTCAGAACCTGCTGAATGCCACCTCTGTGGAGACTGTAGGATCTTATGTTAAATATGCCCAACTCTGTAAAGAAGCTAAGTTCCTTTGTCTCTACTACAAATGTTACAAGGATTAATATAGTCACCAAAGTGAGAGATGAACATCTTCTGAATTACGATGTCTGTCTTATTAAAGACCTTGAGAATTTTTCAGAAAACCACTTCACCAGGACGAAATTGATAGAATTAAAGCAGGATTTGCAGGAAAAGCCATCTTTTAGGATTAGAGACATCAGCATGTTACCTTTTGCTGCCTCAGTCCCTCTTGCTGACAGCTTTGGTGATCAAGACAAATAGCTTTCCCACCCAAGCAGGATGTCAGACAGGGGTGGGATTCTACAGGTTTGAACCTATTCACTAGAACCGGTTGTTAACATTCTAAGCAGTTCTGAGAACCGGTTGTTAGAAGAAATTACTGGTCTAATCCTGTAAGGAAGGCAGGAAGGAAACATTCTGGTGTTGCATACAAAAACTGCCTCTCCGTTAACCCTTATTACGTTCTCAGCAGGACTAGACTTCCTGTCTCAGGAACTTCTCTGGAGTTTTTTTCCCTTCCTTTGCTGGTACTTTGCTTGTGTGGAGTGACCATTCAAGGTTACAATGGCACTGAAAAAAGTGACTTATGACCATTTTTCACACTTACGACTTGTTACAGCATCCCCACAGTCATGAGAGGCCAGGTGAGGAGATGCATGCCTTGATGTGAGTGATATTGAGTTGGCCACACCCACCAACTAAGCCACGCCCACAGAACTGGTTGTTAAAAAATTTGAATCCCACCCCTGATGTCAGAGTTCCAGAAACAAACTCTAACTCAGAAAACTCTGAGACAAGCATTTTCTCATGGTTCCATTTTATTAGAGTTGTAATACTGGCACATCTGGGAAAACCCGAATCTGAGGCTTCCAGGTTTTCCCTTGGTAATTGAAAATCAAAGATCCATCCCCCTGCACCTCTCAGTCCATCACATGGCCCAATCACCACCTGTCACAACTGAAGACAATCCACCAACCCAGAGGTGGATCCTATCAGCATAACAACCTGTTCGGTGAATGTGCACTTTGCGCATGCAAAACAATTTCTCCTGAAAGCAATCACCATCTCCTACTGATGAGAGGCACTCAGCTGTGCTGCGCAAAGCAACTAAGTTAAGAATAAAGGACAACCTAGAGTGGGTGGGTGGGTCCAACTGAAGAAAAAAAGATCTTCAGAAAGAACTGGTTCGGTGTCAGCTGCTCTTCGGAGCTACTGTTTCTATGGAACTGGGCCGAACCGGTAGAATCCACCCCTGCTCCAACCACCCCTTGTCCTGGTGCAGGATGACATGACCTTGACTGAGAATAAGAATACTATGATGTCTAACTACAACCACTCTATGATTCCCCTCTCCCAATTTCCCAGGCAGCATGGAAGCTTCTGTGGCTAATATGGCTTCCAAGGTTGACAGAGTACCTCCTTTCTAGACTTCTTGGGTCAAAACATGAGCTACTTTTAGACTCCCTGCATGCTATACACCACCCACTTGTCCTCCTCTACTTCCTACTGGCCCAATGGGCCAGTGAAATGTAAGTGGGGTGGGGCAAACAAGAGGGCAGGAGTAAAAGGGCAGGAGATTCCCCCAGCTGATTTCCTCCCACTTTTAGGAAACTGAAGAGTGACCAGAGCGATTACATTTATGGCACTGAATGTAACTGCTAGACCACCTAAGGCAGTCCTAAAGTCACCCATTTTGACACTCTTCAACACCATGGACACAATGGACCTTTGGCTGCAGTAAATACCAGTGTGTGTCTGGGATGAGAGGCACAATGCATGGAGTTCACTTACCTTCCTCTTTTGGATTGCCCACCCAGAACACTCCCTAAGCTTGGGTACCTTTCTCTGTCCTTGTCGACTTCTTCCTGACTGGAGAGGTTTAACTTCAGGCCTTCACCGACATCTCTGGTTTAATTCCTCTTCTCTTCCTGTCAAGAAAGTCTTCCTTCTCAAAGCTTCTCTCCTCCCCCCTCCCTCTGCACATACTTTCTCTTTCACAACCTCTTTGTGCCTTCTGAGTTTCTTCCTTTCCCAGACCTCCACAGAACCATAGAATGCATCCCTTTCAGAGGTCCTGAATCTAATTCGTTTCACCATTGATGATGACAGTAGAGCAGATGACTTCAACCTTGGCACCATGAGTGAGATTGGAGGCTTCCTAACCTGGGAAAGCAAAAGCTTGAATCAGGTGTAAACTATGGCTTAGAGCAGGCTTGTCCAACCTGCGGCCCACGGGCCGCATGCGGCCCAAGTCAACTTGTAATGCGGCCCAGTGCCCACCCCAACCTTCATGCCAGAGCCAGCGAGGAGGAGGAGGAGAAGCAGGCGCGAGGCAGGGCGAGGCGAGCGCCAGGCCAAGCAGCAACAGAAAAAGCGGGTGCCGTCAGAGCGCCACCTCCTGCTGTTGCCACCACCGCCATCGCTGCCGCTTCTGCCCCCGCCGCTTCTGCCCCCGCCACCGCTGCTGCTTCTGCCCCCACTGCCACTGCCCCCGCCGCTGCTTCTGCCCCCGCCACTGCTGCTGCATCTGCCTTCCAGTCCTGCCTCATCCAGCCGGGCCATTTGCAGGAGGAGAGGTAGGCGCGAGGCGGGCGAGCTTTCTCCCCCCCCACCCACAAAATTTGGCCGGAAAATAAACCATAATAAAAAAAACGTGATAAAAAAACTGTGATAAAAAATAAATAATTTTTAATAAATAATTAATAATAAAAACATCTCACTAACTTCATTTCCAAATAAATTTAATATGTTAACTATGTTTTCTATGGTTTTTTTGGATGATCAGGTATCGTTACTGTTATTTTATTTTATGTGCGGCCCAAACCAAATTTTCATCTTCTAATGTGGCCCAGGGAAGGTGAAAGGTTGGACACCCCTGGCTTAGAGGCAGAGTTATGTAAGAAAAAGAAAACTAATGAGCCATATACCTTTGCCTCTCTTATAAGAAGCACATGAGAATAGCCAATAACCATACTGGTTGGGAGCATGCTGTAGACCAAAACTGTTAGAAGACACTCAACAAGGGATGATTGGAACTGGAAGGTTGGAATACCGCTTTGGAACAATTCTGAACCAAATTTGTTTCCAGGTTGTTCGAAAATAGAGTGGAAGGTGGTTGAATTTAAAGCCAGTGTTTAGTTTGGACCATGGAAGGAACATCTATGTGTAGCTGACAGTAGCAGTTCTTTTCTCTTACCAGGGAAAAGTGGTTTTTTTTTAATGCAGAAAAGATGCAACAGAACAGAACAGGAATAGAACAAGAACAGAACAGGAATAGAATAGAATAGAATAGAATAGAATAGAATAGAATAGAATAGAATAGAATAGAATAGAATAGAAACAGTTGAAAGGGACCTTGGAGGTCTACTAGTTTAACTCCCTGTTTAGGCAGGAAACCCTACACCATTTCAGACAAATAGTTATCCAATTTCTTCTTAAAAACTTCCAGTGTTGGAGCATTTATAACAATAAACCATCAAGGATCGATTTATCTTCCCACCCAATGAAGGCTTGGGTTTGATCCACAGGTGGGCTGCTGGGGGATCGCAGCAGTTTGGGAGAGCCCCTAGCTAAGATTCTATGTAGTTCAGAGAACCCCCAAATCCCACTCCTGGCTGGCTCCTCCCCTCCCAGGAGTCCCCATGCAGCCTGTTTTGGATGCAGGTAAGCGCAGGTCATGCATGGAGGCTCAGGGCGGGTGAAAAACGGGCCTCCTGGAACTTCAGGATGGCCAGAAATGGTCCCGTTTCCAGTTCCAGAGAGCTTCCGGAGCCCGGGGAGGCCATTTTTGCCTTCCTGGAGGCTCAAGGAAAGCCTCCAGAGCCCACAGAAGGCAAAAATGCCTCCCTGCTGTGATACAGGGGGCTGACTAGGCTATGGCCACCATGGCCACACCCACCCAGCAATTGGGCAGAGAACCCATGTTATAATTTTTGAAGCCCACCCTTGATTTGATCAACTCATCTGACTTCATGCCTGCTCACATGCAAACTGTGTTGGAATGCATTAGCTTATAAATTTCCTAAATAAAATATCAAGGCCTCTAAAAGCTTCCTTCCAAATATGTTTTTGATGAGCCTCACTTCTCTGCATTTCTAGTTAAAGAGATGGATTAACCTATTAAAGAAAGAGAGAAGACAGTTTGTTTTTCTTTCTTTCTTACAAAAAAATGTGAAGAAAAGCAAAGTGGATTTTATAAGGATTTGAATCCCATTCTAACCATTTTCTTCCTTTCTCCATTTCCAACTATTAGCTAGCTAGCTGGTTATCAAATTAGAAACTGCCCAGAGAAGGATAACAGAATAACAGACTTGGAAGAGATTCCAGATGGTTTTAATAAAATATTAAAATATTAAAACTGTATATACAATTTAAGTAAGAGGCAATAAATTCAACATTAAGAGTTAATTAAAATGCAAGGGGAGGGCCCTTAGGCCACCAAACAGCCTTATGACTGCATGCTCCTTTATAAGCCCCAAGCGGGACAGTACAGCCATGCTTGCAAATCTTTCTAAAAGACCAGGAGATTGGAGGCTGTCTCAGTTTTTGTGGGACCATATTCCAAAGGGTGAGGGCAACAGCAGATAAGTTTTTCCTCCTGGATCCCACCAATCAGAATTCTTTAACTTGACCGGGTGGCAGGGACTGATATAATGGGGCAAAAATGGTTCCATTGGTAATCTGGCCTCATGATATGTAGGGTTTAAAAGACATAAGCAACATTTTGAATTGGACACAGAAGCAAATTGGCACCCAATGCAGCATAGGTGTTATACGGTATAATTTTTGGAGTGCCCAAGATTTCTCCTGCAACATTTTTACAAGCTAAATGATTATAGCCCAAAACCAAATTGCATGAAAAATAAACGTGAACAATGAACACACCATGAACTGGGAAATAAATTGTATACCTGTTAGGGTCGACCTGATAGCTTACACATTTGTTCTAGTAATGAACGCTAAGACAAATTATCTTGCTCTATAATACTTGATGAAGTCTTGTTTTCCTAAAAGTTAGAATAGTTCTGAATATTCCATGTTGTAGCATCAGATAAACCCCTAGTATTGGTGACTGAATATTGATGGAAAAATGGGAAGAACTCTGAAGAGTGACAAAATTTTATATGAAGAAAACAAAAGGTTCTCAAGCTGTAGAGATTCTTGAGACATTGCAATTTGGGGGATCCATATTATTTTTTAAAAAGCAACAAAAAGTGACCAGGTTTGTAGAGGGAAATCACTCTTAAAGCTCACCAAGCTTTGTAGCAAAATTTTGACAAACTTTTGAACAGAGAAGTCTTACAAATTCCTTTTCCATTTTCCACAAAGTTTGAGAAGCCCAATATAAGTGGTTCCCAAGCTATCAATCTGTGACTAACCTTCTATCCTTACCCATAACCTCACAACTTTAACAGATTAACAGACTAACAGAGTTGGAAGGGACCTTGTAGGTCTTCTAATCCAACTCCCCACCCAAGCAGGAGACCCTACACCATTTCTGACAGATGGCAATCCAATCTCTTCTTGAAAGTTTCAAGTGATGGCACTCCCACAACTTCTGAGGGCAAGCTGTTCCATTGGTTGATTGATTGTTCTCACTGTCAGAAAGTTTCTCCTTATTTCCAGGTTAAATCTCTCCTTCAGTTTTTATCCATTATTCCTTGTCTGGCCTTCAGGTGCTTTAGAAAATAGCTTGACCCCTTCCTCTCTGTGGCAGCCCCTGAAATATTGGAAGACTGCTATCATGTCTCCCCTGGTCCTCTTCACTAGACTAGCCATGCCCAGTTCCTGTAACCATTCTTCATAAGTTTTAGCCTACAATCCCCTAATCATCTTTGTTGCTCTTCTCTGAACTTTGTCTAGAGTCTAAACATCTTTTTTTATAGTGTGGTGACCAAAACTGAATGCCATATTCTAGGTATGTTCTTACTAAGGCTTTATAGAGTGGTATTAGTACCTCATTAAATCTCCATTGTATCCTTCTGTTAATGCAAAATTAGAATTGCATTGGCTTTTTTGGCTGCCGCTGCACACTGGCTCAAATTTAATTGCTTATACACTAATATTTGCCTTACATTATTTCAAAAATCTAACATTACCTCCCTGTTCTGCAGATGGTGTTTTTGATTTGTGTATAAGGCTGACTGACTCAGAAATAACTTCCACATTTTCTCTTAGCTTCTTTGGAGCATGCTACAACTTCCTTTTCTTTTGGGCTCTCTCCTGACCAGAAAGAACAGAGTGGCAGTTGCATAAGAAATGCAACTATTTCCTTTGCCTATTTTTTTTCTAAAAATTACATATAATTACAAAATCATTCTAACAGTCCTCACACAGAGAGGGGGGGAGGGAGGGAGAGACAGAGATAGAAAGAAAGAGAAAAGACATATTCCCCCCCCCCCGCCCACACACACACACCTTCCATTAAGCAAAATATGCTCATACTTAATTTCTCCAGAAAAAGCATCTAAGGAACCATAATTTGGGGGCTTAACATCCTAATATATCCTTATATTGTTAAAGTGACTCTCTATTTTAACTAAATGAAGAGTTAGGAGTTCAAAATACCTACTTGGAATCTATTCTGAAAATCCAAAATTTCTCACCTGTCCTAGATTCTAGAAAATGGATGAAATTAGTGAGACAAGCTTCAGCCTTTGACTTATTTTATTTTATTAAATTCAGAGGTGGTATTCAGCAGGTCCTGACCAATTCTGGAGAACTGGTAGCAGAAATTTTGAATACTTCGGAGAACCAGCAAATACCACCTCTGACTGGAGATTTTACAGTATCCTTCCTCTGCCACATACACCAAGCCACTCCCACAGAACCGGAAGTAAAAAAAAATTTGAACCCCACCACTGATTAAATTATATTAATGTTTTGTTACAAGTAAAGGCCAACAGTTGGGACTGAAGAATGAGGAGAAATATCTGCACCTCCTTTGTTCAAACTTTAATTTTAATCCAGCTATGTCTACTGAGATTAGATTTAGATTTCCTGAAAGCCGAGACTGAGATGGCCACGAGAGGAACATATGTAACATAAAATGAAAGCTCAAATAATGATTGTGTATAATCATTAATTTTGTGTTTCCTACTCAGTTCCAGAAAAGTGGGTTACTCTTGTTCCTTTTTTGCATACTGATAGGTTATTTCTGTTTATTTTGGCCGTGTAGCTATCTTTTCTTGCAAAATGGGTTGGGGTTAAAGTTATTCATTAATTTGTGAATATATGTACCTACACCAGAATCCAAATAAAGATATTGCACCAATCAATTATGCTTGCAGAATGAAGAAACATCTTAGACATGAGATTTTGACATTAGTGGCAGGCAAATAGGGAACAATATGCATGACTGAATTTAACACAAAGGTACTGATAGCTAAAGTCTTGCATTTTCTTACTATCAGCATCTTGAAATAATTAGAGATATCCAAAAAACTTTCTTCCTTTGTATTTGTTTTTATGAGAGGAATAAAATTCATGAGGACTTGCATTTTTAAAAAAATTCAAATTCATGAATTTTCCTCTTGAATAGAAATATCAAGGTCCCAGTTTCATCACTTGGAAATACTTGTGTAATTTTTATAATATTCAACCATTGGCTTTGCCTTTTTTAACATTTTATACCATAAAACTCTTCCAAGAGTAGAAACTTGGAACTGTTTTTATTGTGAATACTAGGAGTTTGCCACAATGAGTTTATCTATCCTGTTTCCCTGAAAATACGATCTAGCCTGAAAGTAAGTTC
The DNA here is from genome assembly GCF_900518735.1 of Pseudonaja textilis. The sequence goes on along the minus strand of NW_020769512.1, from coordinate 214,046 downwards.
TAGCTTGATTTTTACATGTGTGCCCAATATAAGCCCTACCCCTCCAAATAAACTCTAATTAAGATCCTGCCCACTCCAGAGTGCATGGGTAACAATTAAGGTAGGGTGGAGATGGGGGGGGGGGGGCTGAAGCTGCCCTACTCCTTACCTTTGGACAGCGGTAGCCAGGCCATGCACACCCTGACACCTGTTTTGCTGGCCCATTTCTTCTGCAGCCAGCAAGGCTTGGAACTCTGTTATTAGCTACAGAGGCCTTCAGTAAAGCCTTTCTGGCCACAAAAGAAGTTCCTGAAGGATTCTTCCAGTGAAAAGGAGGCCAGGGGCGAGCGATGTTAGTCAGTGGGTGACACCCTCCGAAAATAGGACCTGGTGCCTTTTTGGTGGCTAAAAAAATATAAGACAGAGTCTTATTTTGGGGGAAACCTTCAGAAGCAAGCCCAGCCCCACCCCCCCCAAATCAGTCACTAGCATAATACAAAGATGAGGAAGAGGAAATGACATCACATATGTCATCAGGGCTCCTCATGAATCTTTTGGGCCATATTTATTTATTTACATTTATCAAATTTATACACTGCTCATCTTGCATTGTGAGGAGACACTGAGAAGTTTATAACATAAGCCCCTTATCAGTGATATCAATGAACTCAGCTGGGAGAACCCTTCTATGATATATGCAGGATTAATGTTTTCTTTGACAAACACAAGTAATTCAGCTTTCGACTGTCACCAAGTATTTTTAAAAACCTTTATTTGTTTACTTAATCCCTGGTCTTATTTCTTAAACATCTGCAAAGGAGCAGAACAGAGTTTGGGGAACATACAGAAATGGGATGAAATCTACACATATCCAATCTTTTTTATTTGTTTCTCTGTATCAACCAGATGTGTTTTCCAGAGGATATACAAAGATCAAGAATTTTAGGGACACTTATCTCACAGTGGTTAGAGTGCAGTACCGCAAGCTCCTTCTGCTGCAGCCAACTGCCTGCAATATGGCAGATCGAATCTCACCAGGCTCAAGGTTGACTCAGCCTTCCATCCTTCTGAGTGGGTAAAATGAAGACCCAAATTGTTGGGGGTAATATGCTGACTCTGTGAAACGCTTAGAGAGGGCTGTAAAGCACTATAAAACGGTATATAAGTCTAAGTGCCATTGCTATTGATCATTTCATTATAGAATCCTACAATGTGAATGCACAAAGATCTGTGATCACCAAACACTGTTTGAACATTATGGTTTGAGAAGTATCTCCTACATCATCGTTCCTCTACAGTGGGATGGGGTTGGGCAGAGAATAAGTTTGAAGCCTTCTCTGTTAGAGAAAGGATGAGAGGTAGTTTAGATAGAAGGCAAAGTGGGTAGCATGGTAACCCTGCTACTGGTTTTAAGGAAACAAACAGGATGGACATGACAGAGAACTCTGGACTCTTGAAATTTAATGTAGAGAAAAGTAAAGTCCTACACTTAGGCAAGAAAAACCAAAAGTACACATAGAGACTGGGTGAAATCAGGCTTAATAGCAGTAACTGTGAAACTGTGGGATCTTGGAGTCTTAGTGGACAACCTGCTAAATATGAGCCAGCAGTGTGCAGCAGTAGCCAAAAAAGCTAATGCAATCCTAAATTGCATTAACAGAGGGATACAATCAAGGTCAAGTGAGGTACTAATACCACTCTATAAAGCCTTAGTAAAACCACACCTAGAGTACTGCATCCAGTTTTGGTCACCACATTATAAAAAAGATGTTGACACTCTAGAAAAAGTAAAAAGAGAAAAAAGGAGAAGAGCAACCAGGATGATTAGGGGATTGGAGACTAAAATATATGAAGAATGGTTACAAGAAATGGGCATGGGTTGTCTAGTGAAGAGAAGGACCAGGGGAGACACAATAGCGGTCTTGCAATATTTGAAGGGCTGCCACAGGGAGGAAGGGGTCAAGCTATATTCTAAAGCACCCGAAGACAAGGAATGATGGATGGAAACTGAACAAGGAGAGATTTAACCTGGAAATAAGGAGAGACTTTCTGACAGTGAGAACAATCAAACAATGAAACAGCTTGCCCTCGGAAGTTGTGGGATCGCCATCACTTAAGACTTTCAAGAAGAGATTGGACTGCCATTTGCCAGAAATGGTATAGGGTCTCCTGCTTGGGCAGGGGGTTGGACTAGATAAGCTACAAGTTCCCTTCCAACTCTTATTATCTGTTATCTGGACAGATGTGTAGGGTATACATAATATCCTGGGAAAGTAAGGCTCTTACTTAGATAGCCATATAATATAGATTGGTCCTTGGAATCAATTATCATAGGAAATACAGCTCTCCAAAATGTAAATGTGGAGTAGACAAATAGAGAAAGAACTAAGCCTTACAAAGAACATGGTAACTCAATAGGTAATCTCACTTTTTACCCAATCTCTTTATCTTGGAGTACCGGATAAATAAATGGACCAATAGAGGACAACCACTAATAAAAGAAAGATGGTGAGGAAACCAATATCCAGTCTCCCAACACAGTAAATGTTAGAGCCTGGGAATTGCCATTTGGCAACTTCTTCAGGACCACAGGTGCTCCAATCTTGGAGTGATGATGGTGTGAGTCTCCTTGAATCCTCTTAACTGCAAAGAGTAGGAGGACAGAAAATTTAATGAGGGCTCTGCATTGAGTTATAGGAGGCCCCTAATCAAAGACTGAAAGAAAACACAGGCAGAAGATTTAAAAAAAGGAAACTCAGATTCAAATTCATCAATGTCAAAGTCCTCAGAAGCTGGTCCAGCTGTTGCTTGCGTGATCCCATCTTTGCTTTCTCTGGCTTGACCTCCAGTCGTCTTGAAGTTTGATGCACTCCAAGATTTTGGTCGCTTCTCAGCTCTGTCCTCCTTCGCAGGATGGCTCCGGAAAGTCACTTAAGTCCCTGCCAATGATCTCAGTAACTGGGGAGAGTAGTCAGAAAAAAGAAAAGGAGAGAGCCAATTTGAAGGAAAGCTCACCATACAGCAGCTTGTGTACTTACTAGGTGGCCTTAAACAAGCCACTGAAATTTCTGAGGCTTAGTCGGCAATGTTTGTCATTGTGGGAAATTTATTATGAGCAACAGTGCTGGAATCATAATTTCCAGGATCTGTTTTGAACTAGGGTAGTGTGTTAACAGCCTGCCAGGTCCCTGTGAGTGGATAAAGGCCTTCTAATTCTCATATGTTAGTTGGCTGCTCCATTGCTGGCTTAAGTCAATCGTCTCGTGAGCAAAGTCTAAAAAGACAAGAAAACTCAGCAGAAACAGTGGGTAGAAATTTAAGTTTCATGCTCATGAGATCTGGAGGGATTTGAAGGGGAAAACCAAAGGAAGTAACCAAACAGCCATTTTGAGGCCTAGAGTCTCAGATTTAGCTTCTCGTATCTCCAGGTACATGCACTGACAAAACAATTTTGATTGGCAGCCAGGATGAAACATCCTCAAAATCATAATGTGGTCAATGTTTAGTTTGGTTTGGTTGGTTTACCTAACCATCATGGTTTGGAAATCATGATTTATAGCTTAACGCTGTGTAAGTCTAGAGTCAATGGCATGGGTCTTCAAACTTGGCAAGTTTAAGACTTGTGGACTTCAACTCCCAGAATTTCTGAGCTAACATGACTAGAGGAGGAATTCTGGGAATTGACATCCACAAGTCCTAAAGCTGTCAAGTTTGAAGACCCCTGGTCAATGGCAATAGCTGGCAATCTTCAAAATACCATAAAGGGCTGGACTGAGTCTGTACTTGAATGGAAGACTGCAGGAAAGTCCCAGATCCCTTCATCTATAATTCTGTTAAAATTCTTTGATATTGTGGCTAGACAATGCCCACTACCAATTGGTCAGTGATTCAAAGTTTAAGGGTGTAGGTAGGGCTCAACTAGAAGTTTAACTCAATGCTCAATACTTTGAAAATAAGCTTAAGGTTAATCCTATGCACACACTTACGTGGAAGCTTATATTCAAATTCAGCCTGATTTGACCAGCTTCACAAATGAATATGAGCGTTGGCTCAATCATTCATCTATTTGAACAAGAAGTGGAAAGACTATAAATGCCATTTATTCTGGGCCAGCTGCCTTCTGTGGCCTGTCATTTTCTGTGGTGTCAGATTTTACAGTGCCAGCCTTATTCTGCTACCTTTGCTAATTTATAAAACACAACTAACAAAACTGAGTCCTGCTGATAAGGAAGGCAACTTTTTCAAGTGAGGAAGCTTTCCAACTACCCTATTACAGGGCTACCACAGATCCGGACTGCAAAGCTCCAGATGACCACTAGATGGAAGCAAGAGAATTTTCTGTGTCTCGTTCCTGCCATCTTAGGGTGATCTTGATTTCTGCAGCTCTAATCTGAAAGTTTCCAGCAAGCATTCACACCAGGAGCCCTGGTAGCACAGGGGTTAGAATGCAGTATTGCAGACTAACTCTGCCCACAGTCAGGATTGAACTCCTAACTGGCTCAAGGTTGACTCAAGCTTCCATTTGCTCAAAGTCATTAAAATGAGGAGCCAGACTGTTGGGGGCAATATGTCAACATTGAAAACAGCTCTGAGAGTGCTATAAAGCACTATAGAGCAGTTTCTAAGTCTAAGTGCTACTGCTATTGCTATTCTGTGTCATTGTGACCTAATTTTGGCAGGGCTGGCTTTCCATATTTTGCCTATAGAAAAAAAGAGGAAAATCCCATTATTTCTCTTAAACTGAAACTAAATCTTATTGAAAGCTTCACAAATCTACCTTTACCTTCTTCCAGTGTGATCCCATGGATAGGCAAGTTGTCCCGGAAGCCACTGCTGAATCCCGATTTCTCCAGTTCCTTGGAGCTAAACTCCTGGGATCCAAGGTCTGGATTTGTCCATTCTGGCGACCTCTCCCCACTGTGGGTTTCTCTCCGTCCTGGTGAATGAGGACTCTGTTGTGAACTAACAGGCTGGAAGTGTGGAGGGTGGCAATCTAAAGCATGAAGATGGGTCAGGTTTGGAGGAGCAAGGCGGGGTACAGAGAGATTAATGCCCCCGTAGGTCTCGCTGGGAGGGAAACGGAAGGCCGGGCTGTAATGGGGAGGGGTTGAGAATGAGCAAGGGCTCCAATTGGACCCATAGGGGGAATAAGGTGGGGAACGCTCAGGACTGTAAGAGAAGGGAGGTCTGGAAGGGGAGAAATCCATGGCCCCTTGTGCTGGTGGTAGTGAAAAAGGAACATTTGGAGTGATATGTGGGAATGCATGGGGTGTGGAATCCAGATGTGGCTCTTCTTTGAAGATCACTAGAGATGAAAAGGAGAAGGTTGGCAGGGATCATCAAGCACATTTTAGCACTCAACCATACTCATCTCCCATCATCCAGTTTTACTTACCAGGCAAATATTTGAAGCCTTGAGCTGGACTTCTTTTCCGGCGCCCATTGGAAATATAGAAATATGTCTGAACAGGCCGTGAAACTCTCTTGTTGCTGTATTCAGGAACGGTGAGGGTCAGCAAAGTCTGTGGAAGGAGAAGAAAAGATGTCAAGGCAAGTAAATCCAACAGAGAAGTTAATCCCGCAATCTGGGTATGTTTTTTTCTTTAGATGTAAAGACTTTAATACCCCAGAATTCTCAACAATGACCATGCTGAGGTATCCAAGGAATTGTGGAAGGTGAAGCCCACATATTTGAGAATAGCCAAATTAAGGAAACCAGGAACAGAATGCTGTGCTTCAATCACTGTCCATCATCTGCTGCTACATTTAAAAAATCCTACCTCATGGCTAGGAAAATTCTCTCCAATGTTGTCCCATAGATGATAGTGTATAACTCTCATTCTCACCTCTGTGCTTTTCAAGCGATTAACATTTGCTTCCTCTTCCCATTGGAGTTTTCCATCTGAAACCAAAAAAAAAGGAACTACCCTGTTTCCCTGAAAATACGACCTAGCCTGAAAGTAAGTCCTAGCTTGATTTTTTTTACATGTGTGCCCCTACCCCCCAAATAAGCCCTAATTAAGATCCTGCCTACTCCAGAGTGCATGGATAAAAATTAAGCTAATGTGGGGATGGGGGGCTGGAGCTGCCCTACTACTTACCTTTGGACAGTTATAGCCAGGCCTTGCACACTCCTACATCTGTCTTGCCGGCCCATTTCTGCAGTTGGCAAGGCTGGCAAGGCTTTCATGAAGACCTCTGTAGCTGATAACAAAGCTCAAGATTGATCCAGAGCTCTGTTATCGGCTGCAGAGGCCTTCAAGAAAGCTTTGCCAGCCACAGAAGTTCCTGAAGGCCTCTGACAACAAAAAGGAGGCTGGGGGCAATGCACACAAGTGTGATTAGTAAGTGGTTGACATCCCCTGAAAATAAGACTTGATGCCTTTTTTGGTGGCAAAAAAAAATAAGACAGAGTCTTAACACGGTAGTTCACTGTGAGAACAAAGGATGAGATACCTATTGTATATTGAATTAAGAGATGGAGGCAGAGTTTTCTCAAAGAGTCACTTAATCCAGCCAACCTCTTCATGAAGATTAAAAGCAAGAGATGATAAAAATAATCATAGCCCAAAATTTGTGTCCAGGAGTGGCCCATGATTGATGGTTTACTAAATCTGTCGATGTAGGTTTAGCTGTTAGAGATCACAACTACTATCATATTTACTCCTGAGAAAAATGGCCCTGAGTTTAAGACAATTCTATTTTAAAAAAAGGATGACTAGAAAAACAATCTTGTGCTGTGCCAGTTTTCTGACCTTATTAGCCCATCATTAGAACTTTCTCTGTGTATGTCTGTGTGTCTATGGAGAATCTCAACCATCTAGGTGATGACTGGGTCTCTCTGTTATTTGTGTGTGTGTGATGAATTCTTTGTGTTTGTGTGCATATTCTTTCTTTCTTTCTATCAGAAGCACCTTCAAACATATAATCTTCAATACTAAGCAAATAAAATAGGTATAAAATGGTTCACAAAAATATAGCAGGTATAAAAGGCATGTAAGATAAACAGGATCACATCTAAATGGCATTTGCCCAGAGAACATTTTCTTGCCAGTACAAGAGCTTCCTCCATACCATCCCACATTTTCTTTTTTTTAAGTCAGTGGTGTGTTTCAAATATTTTTACCACCAGTTCGATGGGTGTGGCTTAGTGGGTGCGCTTTGCACATGCGCATGCACCAAACATGCACTTTGTGCAGGCGCAGAGGTGTGCTCACTCACCTCCTGCAAGCCTGCACTCTCCCTGATGCTTCAGCAGCTGCTGCGTGGCAATCTGCTGTGCCACGCAAAGCAGCTATGCTTCAAAAGCAGGAAATAAAGGTTAGTATGGGAGCCCAGCAGGCGGGTGGGCCCAATAGCAGAATGTTGGAGAACTGGTTCGGTCTTCGCTGCTCATCAGCACCACCGGCTCGGCAGAACCGGGCTGAACTACTAGAATACCACCACTGTTTTATATAATTTTTTATTAAAAGCTCTTAAAGAGAATAGAAATACCAACTAAAACAAATACAGACCCCAGAAAACAAAGAGAAAAAGAAGGAGAAAAAGAAAGAGACAAAGGTATGGAATGAAAAGTTGAGTTTAGAATGTAGAAGTTGACTTTTCTTTAATCAAGGAAGTCAATTTAACCATCTCTGCAAATGTCATCATTGTCACCAAATATTCCTCCCTTCTAGGTAGTATGGAGTCTTTCCACATGTGAGCATGCAATGATGACACTGCAGTTGTTGTATATCGCCTCCCATCCCCAGGTGCTTTCCAGCTTTCCTTGTTCATTTCTTTGTTTCCAAATGATTTTTCTATTCTCATCAACAAATACGACTTCCTCAATGTGTAGGCATTTATCTGGACAGGAAGACACATTCTCCAATTGAGCAAATGTGGTTTATTCAATTTGAATTCCATTCTTTTGCTCAGATAGTTTTCTGCCATGAAGCGGGGGGGAGGGAGGGAGGGAGGGAAGGAAGGAAGGAAGGAAGGAA
>NW_020769512.1:180811-205985 GCF_900518735.1 Pseudonaja textilis | reverse complement strand
GAAGGAAGGAAGGAAGGAAGGAAGGAAGGAAGGAAAAAAGAAGGAGGAAGTTGGAGGAAGGAAGGAAGGAAAAGAGAGGGAGGGAGTGGGAGGAAGGAAAGAAGGAAGCAAGGATGGAAAAGAAAGGGAGGGAGTGGGGAGAAGGAAAGAAGGAAGGAAGGAGAAGGGGAAGGGGAGGAAAGGAAAGAAAGGAAAGGAACCAGACCTCACTTACCAGGGCCTCTTTCAATGAAAACAACTTTTGATTCTGGCAGAAAATTGGCTCCACTAATGACCATCTCTTCACCACCATGTACTGAGCAGGCGCTAAGACTGTAATGCTCTACTTGTGGGAGTTCTTGAGCTGAGCGCTGGGCTGCAAAAGAGGAACCAAAGAGACAAATGGAACAGTGGCTAAAAGTCTTAGCTCTTTGACAGCGGAATTGGGGAGTGTGATTACAAGCCAATTTATCCACTGCACCCTGTAAATAAGAATTACTTCCTGAAACACCAACTTTCTCTTCCCTGCTTTCAAAAACCAATCGTTGTTCAAAGATCCTTTAAGCAAAATATAACACTCTTCTCAGGCAACAGATGTCATGCACTGTAATAAAACTGGAGAGTGCAAAGCATTTTTTTTTAAAGTAACAAACACTGCTCAGATCTTTCCTAAGACTTGTGATATATTAGCAATTTCCCTTTGGAATCCCTCATGCAATTTTGGGATATATGTATTGGAGGGTGTGCATGGGTGTATCTGTTTGTATACAAGTGTTCCTTGGCATACAATTATTTGTTTAGTGACCATTCAAAGTTAAAACAGCACTGAAAAAGTGACATGACCGTTTTTCACACAACCATTCCAAAATCCTCAGGGTCACATGATCAAAATTTGGACGGTTGACAACCGGTTCATATTTATGATGGTTGCAGTGCCCTGGGGTCATGTGATCAAATTTTGCAACTTTCTGACGAGCAAAGTCAATGGGGAAGCCAGATTCACTTAAAAACTGTGTTACTAACTTAATAATAGCAGTGATTTACTTAACCACTGCAGCAAGAAAAGGCATAAAATGAAGCAAGACTCACTTAACAACTGTCTTGCATAGCAACATGTTGGGCTCAATTGTGGTTGTAAATTGAAGACTATCTGTGAACACATGCACACATTTTGGAGTAAATACTTCAAATTGATGGTCATTTTTCTTCACATTCTCAACTCTGGAGTTTTCCTAGATGTTTTAGCTCAGCACTGGGTAAAGGATCACCCACAATGTGTAGTCAACAGCCTCAACTTTCCTTTGAACAAACTTGAGGACATGTCCAATGGTAGGATTCAACCGGTGTAACAACTACTTTGGTGAGCATGCAGCGTTTAAAAACTGCCCATTTTCAGCACTAAAACTTACCTTCTAACATAGCCCCAGTGAGTAAAACAGCTGATTCACGTGGCAATCTGCTGTGCCATGTGAATCAGGTGAGCTGCAAAGCATGCAAGTATAGGACAGACTAGGGCAGGGGTGAGTGGGCAGAGCCAACTGATTGCCAGAACTACCGGTTCTCCCAAACCAGTCCAAAACAGCTGAATCCTACCCATGGACATGTCTATGGAGATTCTCAGTCATCCAGGTCATGGCTGTCCCAAAGGAGCTTTTTTTCCAGAGACAACTGGACTTTCTGGGGGTTTTTTTTGAAGGTGTTTTGTTTCTCATCCAAGAAGCTTCTTCACCTTTGGGACAATCTTGAGAACAGACCCCAGCAGTCAAATTTTACCCTGAGATAGCAAGCAATACTCACAACATTCAATGGGCACAGAAGCCATCTGGATGGACACCACTTTGCCATTTCCTTGTGGGACATGAACCCGAAATACCAGCCGTACCCGTGTGTTTTTGCGCCCAATATCCGTCTCGCCTTTGCGCAGCTCGATGTCTGAATTACGCAGTTTTAGGATTCCGGCACAGTCGATACTGGAGGGTTGGGGAGGGGGGAGGAAAAGATCCAAAAACAAAAAAAAAAAAAAAAAAAAAAACGGACAAATGATCAAATGACAATCTTCTGCTGAATCAAGTAATATTTATTTGAAAGAAAGACACATTGCTTCTCTTGTCAGTTCTGGTCCTGTCTTAGGCATGAAAACTGGCGGAGTGACTTTGGAACAATCATTCTCTCTCAGTGCAACCCATCTCACAGGACTATTGTTCTGGGGAAAATAGGAGAAGGAAGAAGTATTATGCATGGCTAAACATATTAAGAATGATTGCCAGGAACTGGGTGTGTCTAGTTTAATAAAAAAGAAGGACTATGAGTGGCATGATAGCAGTGTTCCACTACTTAAGGGGCTGCCACAAAGAAGAGGGAGTCAATCTATTCTCCAAAGGTAGGACAATAAGTAATGGATGGAGACTAATCATGGAGAGAAGCAACTTAGAACCAAGAAGAAATTTCCTTACAGTTAAAACTATTAATCGGTGGAACAACTTGTCTCCAGAAGTTGTGGGTACTCCAACCGTGGAAGTTTGTAAGAAGAGATTGTACAACCATTTGTCTGAAATGGTATAGGAACAGGAAGTGGAAGACCTCTTTATTCTGGTTCCAGGGCTCATAACAAGGTCTTCTAAATTAGCCCATGGGAAAAAAAATGGAAAAGGGAAATTTGAAGTATCTTCAACTTAAAATTGGAACGCCCATGGTATTAACCAAGGACCATTTTAGATAACTGGAATATTTTAATTGCATTCTCCCCAGTGAATAAATTTAAAGCAGCCATGGGGGAAAAAGAAGATGAAACAGAATGGAGCCTGGAAAAGAGGTAAATTATTTATTTATTTTTATCTCACCTTTATTATTTTTTTAATAAATAACTCAAGGCAACACACACAATACTTCTTCCTCCTCCTATATTCCCCACAACAAGCCTGTGAAATGGGTCACACTGAGAGAGAATGATTGGCCCAAAGTCATCCAGTCAATTTTCATGCCTAAAACAGGACTAGAACTCACAATTTCTTAGTTTTTGGCCTAGCACCTTAACTACTACATCAAATTGATCAAATTATCTTTAATCTTTTAGAAATAACACAGCATAACTTTTTAAGGTGCACAATAATATAATAATTGACAGTGAGGTGAATTATTACTCTGGATCATTAGTTGGAGCTGTAACTGCATGTTGTATTAGATTTTATAGGGTACTATTGCAATTTATTGTTGCATTGATTCTGGCTACTGATCTTGTACACCATTTAGTGTCATCTGACTGAATCAAGCTATCAGTTCAATCATTCTTGCAATCAATCAATGTCTAAAGCCAAGACTATTCTTTTATTATATTATATTATACAGATAGTTCTCACCAGTCATCTTTGGGACTGGCAACTCCACCACTAAGTGACATCGTAAAGTGAAGTATTATGTGATCATACCTGATTTAACAATTGTTCCAATGGTGGTCATTAGTAAATCACTGCATGTTATTAAGCATGATGTCACATGACAGTGACTTGCAACTTCCGGTCAGGTTCCCCCCACTGACTGCTGTTGGAAGTGGGTTGTGAAAGTAGCAAAGAGAGATCATCTGACCAGGGGATAGTAGTATCGTGAATCCTTGCCTTTTGTAGGCTATATCCCTATTATATTCAATTCATCAAGATTCAATGGATTTATGGATACTTTGGAAGATAGGGATAGCTAAGAGAAAAATCCACAACAAATTGCCAGCCATTGGTTATTGACACACATGCTTTGCCAGTTTTTTAAGTGGCTTTTGTATGTCAAATCAAGATCAAGTGAGGTACTAATATCACTCTATAAAGCCTTAGTAAGACCATACCTAGAATACGGCATCCAGTTTTGGTCACCACGTTATAAAAAAGATGTTGAGACTCTAGACAAAGTGCAGAGAAGAGCAACCAAGATGATTAGGGGATTGGAGGCTAAAATGAACAGTTGCAGGAACTGGGCATGGCTAGTCTAGTGAAGAGAAGGACCAGGGGAGACATGATAGCAGTGTTCCAATATTTGAGGGACTGCCACAGAGAGGAAGGGGTCAAGCTATTTTCCAAAGCACCTGAAGGCCAGACAAGGAATAATGGATAGAAACTGAACAAGAAGAGATTCAACCTGGAAATAAGGAGAAATTTTCTGACAGTGAAAATGATCAACCAATGGAATAGCTTGTCTTCAGAAGTTGTGGGAGCTTCATCACTGGAGGCTTTCAAGAAGAGACTGGACTGCCATTTGTCAGAAATGATTTAAGGTCTCCTGCTTGAGCAGAGGTTTGGATTAGATGACCAACAAGGTCCCCTCCAACTCTGTTAATATGTTTACAAAGGCTAAGAAGAGAATTTTCAAGCCCTTTAGTCACTTATCTTTAAGTGTTTAGTCTATGCTTATGTATTTTTTCTTTTCCTCTTTCATTTATATTTTATGTATTAATTTTGCCATTTTGAATCTTGCTAACTCAGATCATCTTGTTTTTTATATATGAAATGGACTGAAGGTGTCATTTTTAGGTTCTTCTCTTTCTCCTTATTGAAAAAAAATTTAAAAAAGGAAAACAAAAGCATAAGATTGAGAAAGGTCCATATCTTTGTTCATCTTTATATCATCATCACCATCATCATCATCATCATCATCATCATCATCATCATCATCATCGCCATCATCCAGATGGACAAGTCCTCTTTTCATCTCTCCACCTTTTTGCGCCCAAAGGAACCTTACTTGGCTGCCATGTTGTTCTCGGGCAGCAGAGACATCTCAAGAACTTTGGTTCCATTGATGATAGATTCGTAACTAGTGGTGGCCACCATTTTTCCAGTGATGCGATGCACCTGGTAGAAAGCATGAGGACGTAGGTTCCGCTCATCCGCTGTTCCAATGAACATTTGTAATGTCAGGGGTTTTTCATTGTAACCTAAAAACTTGATGGAAAAGACAATAAAGTCATCAGCTCATCTCTTTACCCCTCCTCCCCAACCACAAATTATTTGTAATAAGACAAAAATATCTATGTGTCTGTATGACACATATTTCCACATGTCAAACATTTGGGGAGGACAATGCATCAAGACCTGGCAATGATTCTCAGAAAGAGATTTCTAAATCTAACATTCCAACTGTTGTAAAACACATAATTTTAATGTGACTTTGTTCCTGGTTGATTGGCTGTGAGTGCCTATCTTGGGTTTTATTTTGTAAGGGGTGGAGTGGGGGGGAGGAATTCCCTTTTGTTCTTGATACAGGTAGTCCTTGACTTACAAATACAATTGAGTCTAAATTTTCTGTTCCTAAGTGAGACAGTTGCTAAGTGAGATTTGTCCCATTTTACGACCTTTCTTGCCACAGTTGTTAAATGAATCACTGCAATTGTTGAGTTGTTAAGTGAACCTGGCTTCCTCATTGATTTTGCTTGTCAGCAAGTCTCAAAAGTTGATCACATGACCCCAGGACATTGTCAGAGTTCCAAAGAAACTTCCAATTTCAATTCAGCACTCAGAGACAAAATCCACCCAAGTAAGAATTTATTAAAGAAGCCATGAGGGAAAACCTGAATCTGAAACTTCCAGGTTTTCCCTTACCCAAGTGAAAATCAAAGATCCATCTCCTGCACCCATCAATCTATCACATGGCCCAATCAAACATCGTTCTATCCAAAGCCAAATCTTCACTCACTCCCATCCAGGTGCAGGCTGAGATGTCCTTGACTTGTGAGATGAATGTTGTTGAGTCTAATCTACTACTCACTAAGAATTCCTCCCTCCCAAATTCTCAGGTACTAACTGTGGCAACCTCGAAGCTTTTTAAAAAATATATGGCTAATAAAATATGGCTTCCATGGCTGGTAGACGTTACAACTCTCATAAATACTATTACCAAGCCTCAGAATTATGATGACATGACCAATGGGGATTCTGCAATGGTCGTAAGTGTGAAAAATGGACACCTTTTTCAGTGTCATCGTAACTTTAGTCATTAAATGAAAGGTTGTAAGTCAAGAACTACCTGTAGTCATTTGGATATACTAATTTATTTTTGTAGTGAGGATGTTTGTTTTTGTATACTGTCCAGAATTATCAAAGCATAATAAGATCCTTCCTGGATCCTTCTGAACCATCTATTCCAGCAATTTGTTCTCACAGTGATCTACCAACCACACAAGGCAGAAGATAGCAATAGCACTTAGACTTATATACCACTTTACAGTGCTTTACAGCCCTCTATAGGCAGTTTGAAGGATTAAAGCATATTGCCTTCATCAATTTGGGTCCTCATTGTATCCACCTCAGAAGGATGGAAGTCAGTCTTAAGCCTGGTGAGATTTGAACTGCAAAATTGCAGGCAACCGGCAGACAGTGGAAGTAGCTTGTGGTACTGAACTTTAATCACTGCGCCACCATAGCTCATAGTCATCTTCAAGAGCCGGCTGCCAACAATTCAGAAGTTTGACTCCTACCAGCTCATGGTTGACTCAGCCTTCCATCCTTCTGAGGTCAGTAAAATGAGGACCCAGATTGTTGGGGGGGCAACAGGCTGACTCTGTAAACTGCTTAGAGAGGGCTGTAAAAGTACAGTGAAGTGGGGTATAAGTGTAAGTACTATTGCTACTGCTATCTGCCAATGCTATTAAGGCTGATAGCAAACTGATCCTCATGACTTCCATGAATTTTTGAAGCCTGTCAAGTGTCTAGACAGCACATCTCATAGTATCTAATTCCAAATTTTAATTACATTTTTATAGAGGTAGTCCTCAACTTACAACAGTTCATTTAGTGACTGTTCAAAATTACAACCTCACTGAAAAAAGCAAGTTATAACAATTTTCACCCTTATGACCATTGTAGAATCTTCATGCTCACGTGATCAAAATTCATCCACTTGGCAACTGACTCATATTTATGATGATTGCAGTGACTTGGGGTCATGTGGTCCCCTTTTGTGACCTTCTGAGAGCAAAGTCAATAGGGAAACCAGATAAACTTAGCAAGCTATGCTACTAAGTTAACAATAGCAATGATTCACTTAACAACAGTGGCAAGATTGATTGTAAAATGGGGGAAAACTCAATTAACAAACGTCTCGCTTAGCAACATAAATTTGGGCTCAATTATGGTTGTTAGTTGTAGACTACTATATTTAAAAGCAATCCTTTTGTCTGTCCTGATTATTTCAAGTTTCAATTTCATTGGGTGAAATTGGTTCTAATATTTGGGTTCTAATATTTGGAGAAGCTCTTCCTTTGTTTATCTGTCATGCATAATTCTATACACCTTGGGCACGTCCCTTCTTTCTCCTCTTTTGTAGATTAAAAAGCCTCAAATGTCAAAATTTTTTCTCATACAGAAGCCTCTCCATCATCTTAGTTACCCTCCTCTCAACCTTCTCTAGTTCCATTACATCTGGTGGGATCAGGATAGGTTGTTTGTGCTGCGAAACCAGGAAACAAAACAAAGGACATCTCAAAACTCAACTTTCCTTTCAGGGGGTTAGAAACTAACCAAGGAGAGAAGCAATCTGGAATTAAGGAGAAACTTCCTAACAGTGAGGACAATTAACCAGTGGAACAGCTTTCCTTCAGTAGTTGTAGGTGCTTCATCACTGGAGGTTTTTAAGAAAGTCTGGAAAGCCACCTGTCTGAAACGATATAAGCTTAAGCTGGGGTTGGACTAGAAACCTCTAAGGTCCCTTCCAGCGCTATTATGATTAAGTATCCTTAAAAATGCTATGATTTCAGTGGGGAGAAAGTGCTCAGGGTATGTGTGTAGCAGAAGGAGACCTGAATTAATCTCTGGAAGTAAACAAATAAAATAAAAATTCCAGATTTAGTTGGCACTCATCACCACTTGCAACCAGTAGGTGGAGAAAAAGGGCACCTGAATTAGTTATCAAGACTTGGTTGAAAGGGAAGGGCTGGCTGTGATGTGTCCTTCAGCTTCTCCAGAAGGCTAAATTCCTGCAATTTAAAAATAGGCTACAGAGCAAATCCCTGGCTTAAATTAAGCCTCCTCTATGCTATTCATATTCCCTGCTTTCCCCGCCACTATCCCTTCCTTAGGAACCCACAACATTGCAGCTGGTGACTTCAACAGTTCGGTGGTCTCGCCTCAAGGGGTTGGCCAGATGTTTTCCATCAGAAGCCAAGCAGTCACAGCTGCACTCGATTTGAGAAGCTCCCTTTTTTTAACATTTCTCCCTCCCCCCCCCCCCCCAAATGTTACTGCAGATGGAACATTCCACAAAGCTGGAGGGGGCTGAAGGGAAAACTCAGAGAAGCAGCTTGCCAACTTTGGAAGTGGAAGGGATCGGGGGTGGTTTGGAGAAAAATCAGAAGCAAGAAAACTACAGCAGTAGTGTAAAATGGAAAGAGGGGGGAGCTTGGATTATTTTTTAAAAAAAGAATAAAACTAAAAAAACAAAAACAAAACAGAAACCTCAACAGTGCAGAAATTGATCCTTCAAGGAAAAGTGAGCCTTGAAAGTTGGGGAATTTGTCAGAAAAAGGATGCGAGTAAGAAATCTTTCTTTGTGCCCAAGCTTTTCCATCTCTTCCACCACTTCTTGCTTTCTCCGCAGCTCACGGTCTCGTGGCAGCTCACGATCTCGTGACGTATAGAGAGATGGATGGAGAAAAGCAATGCTGTGGTTTAGGAATCCGAGCGTGGGAAAGGGCAGATTTGACATCCCAGGGATGTGGCCTAGAAGGGGAGATTGAAGCAGGTCCAAGGACACAACATCTAAATGGGAGGGTGAGGAGATGAACTGATCAAAGCCAGAAAGACACTCTTTTCTTTCTCTCCATTTCACCGGGATGAAAAATCTCACAAACAAAAATTGTGAAAGATTAAAGTGGATTGTGTTATATGTGAGAAAGAAAGTATAGGAACTAATTTACTGAAGAGGCCATGATGGTTATATCATTTTCATTTAATCAGTGGAACAACTTTCCTCCAGAAGTTGTAGATGCTCCAACACTGGAAGTTTTTAAAAATATGTTGGATAACCATTTGTCTGAAGTGGTGTAGTGTTTCCTGCCTAAGCAGCGGGTTGAAGATCTCCAAGGTCCCTTCCAACTCTGTTGTTCTATTCTATTCTATTCTATTCTATTCTATTCTATTCTATTCTATTCTATTCTATTCTATTCTATTCTATTCTATTCTATTCTACTCTACTCTATTCCTATTCTACTCCTATTCTATTCTATTCTATTCTATTCCTATTCTATTCCTATTCCTATTCCTATTCTACTCTACTCTATTCAAGAAGTGACAGACTAATAGAGTAATAGAGTTGAAAGGGACCTTGGAGGTCTTCTAGTCCAACCCCCTGCTCAGGCAGGAGACCCTTTCAAACAAATGGGTGTTCAATCTTTTCTTTAAAAGTTCCGTCTTGGAGAACCCACAACTTCTGAAGGAGAGCCTTTCCACTGATTAATTGTTCTCACTGTCAGGAAATTTCTCCTTAGTTCTAGATTGTTTCTTTCCTTGATGAGTTTCCATCCATTGCTTCTTGTCCTGCCTTCAGGTACTTTGGAGAAAGCTTGACACCCTCTTTTTTAGTGGCAGCCCCTCAACTATAGGAACACTGCTATCATGTCACCCCTAGTATTTCTTTTCAAACTAGCCATACCCAATTCAACACTACAATTCCCATCATCCTATCCCATCCTGGTGGGTGATGGGGGTTGTTGTACAACACAACTAGTGGGACACGTGCACCCAAAGGACATCAGGCCAAAAACTCAATGTTCCATCTTTTTTTTTTCTCATTATGAGCTCAGCTGGCCAAATATCACCCACTCATTCCCATATTTAAAAGAAAAGGTTTCTGTAAGCTAAATATAGTGAGCATCTATTTCACAAGTTCTGGAGAGAGAGAAAAATCTGTGACATTTGCGTTCGGTTTTGTTTTGTTGCTTTGTACACAGCAAGGGAAGTCTTTGAAGTGGGAATAGCTTTCGTCTTTGGGATTTCTGGATGAAGCTTTTCCAACGAGACTTCCCACCCCTTCCAATTCCTGTTCCCGCAAACCTCTCCAAAAGCTCTGACTTTTCTTTGCAGATTACTCCATGTCTGAAAATGTCATACCACACAGACACACACATGAGCACACAAACAAACAACAAATAACTGCCGGAAGTGAAATGACGAGCAATTCATAAAACATAAAACACTGAAAATAAAAAAATAATCTTCAGGACAACAAGCCGTTGAATCACTCTTCTTGAAGACAATACAATTTGTAACATAAAAAAAAGTGAAATTGTAATTATAGAATGACTTCAGAAAGGCATCAGAATATGCTCAGAAAAAGTCTTGCCTTAAGTTCAAGGTTAAATCAAGACAAACAGAAAATTGTGTGCTTCTTTCCGGCTACTAAATATACCTCAAACTGAAAGAGATGTGTACAATTTGCCTAAACTGAGAGAAAAATTTGTGTCATTGATTTTCTATTTTGATGTATATCTGAAGGAAGGGAGAATATGAGAATCCAACTTAAAATAACACTTGAATTTTGTAGATCATTTGTGTTCATAAAATATCCCCCTCTGACTATATTACCCATATCTAGGAATTAGAATTTAGCCTTAAGTCTCAGATACAGAAAGATGTGGTTAGAGAATATATTTCTGAAGAAAAATGAAAAATATACATTTTTGTTCCAAGTTTCTTGCCAACAATGGAAAGAAAACCTGGCTGGCACAGTGTTTCTCATTTTTGGCAACTTTAAGCTATGTGGATTTCAATTCCCAGAAACTCCTAGTGAGTATGCTATCTGGGGAAATCTGGGAGTTGAAATCCATACATCTTAAAGTTGCTAAGATTAGGAAACACCATGCTAGCACATAGGGGGAAAAGACAGATGAAAAATTGTATTCTTCTCCCTTTTATCCTGAGATACTAGAGTTCTGATGGATTCCAATGCCAAACATGGAGTTATAAAATCATTCAAAAGTGAGAATGTCCCACACAATCTCAAGTGAAAAGCATTATTTCAGAAGTTGGACTACAATTGCCATTGTTTGATATTGGAAACAAGAATGATGGGACTTGAAATCTTATAACTCCTGATAAATTCAGCTTCTTTCAGGATAAAGTACCTGTATAAGTCTAAGATATCTGGAGATCTGAACTGAATCTTTTTTAGTTCAGAGATTCCTTGAGTTTTGGCTTAGCATGTTGTCCAAACTCAACTAAACTTGGAAACTGTCATGCAAATGAACTCAATTGTAGTTATCTTAATTGTGGCTTAGTAGGAGCCCTGATAAGGGACGTGTGGCTCAGTGGCTAAGATGCTGAGCTTGTCAATCAGAAAGATCGGCAGTTCGATGGTTCGAATCCCTAGTGCTGCATAACAGGGTGACTTTGCGTTACTTGTCCCAGCTTCTGCCAACCTAGCAGTTCGAAAGCATGTAAAAAATGCAAGTAGAAAAATAGGGACCACTGGTGGGAAGGTAACAGCATTCTGTGCACCTTCAGCATTTAGTCATGCCAGCCACATTACCACATAGACGTTTCTGGACAGCCCTGGCTCTTCGGCTTTGTAGTGGAGATGAGCACCGCCCCCTAGAGCCAGAAATGACAAGCACGTATGTGCAAGGGGAACCTTTACCTTTACGAGTCCTGATGAGGGACAATTTATTTTATTAATTTATATCCCGCCTCTATTGTTTCTTCAAGTAACTCAAAGTGGTGAACATGCCCAATACTCCTTCCTCCTCCTATTTTCCCCAGAACAACAACCCTGTGAGGTGAGTTGGGCTGAGAGAAAGAGACTGGCCCAAAGTCAGAAGTTGGCTTTCATGGATAAGATGGGACTAGAACTAGAGGTGGCATTCAGCAGGTTCTCGCCAGTTCTGGAGAACCGGTAGCGGAAATTTTGAGTAGTTTGGAGAAGCGGCAAATACATCTCTGACTGGCTCCGCCCCATCTATTCTCTGCCTCCTGAGTCCCAGCTGATTGGCTGGGTCTTCTTTTGTTGCCCTACACAGAAGAACGGAGCTGGAAAGCAGGTTAGTGGAGTGGGGAGGGAATAGGGATTTTGCAGTAACCTTCCCCTGCCAACCCACCAAGCCATGCCCAAGCCAGACCATGCCCACCAAGTCATGCCCAAGCCATGCCATGCCCCCCAAACTATGCCCACAGAACTGGTAGTAAAAAAGTTTGAATGTCACCACTGACTAGAACTCATGGTCTGCAGCTTTCTAACCTGGTGCCTTAAACACTAAACCAAACTGGCTCTTTAGTGTACTGCTGATTATGATCAAAAGGTTGCCATGGTAGCAACATTGAGAAATTATGCCTATCATCTCATCTCTCTATTACCTTCACCACGGGATGTCCTCCTGGAGTGGCTTTCACGGCACCCCTGCTGCCCTCCGTCTCATAGTGAGCTCGGTGATGGGTTCGAGGCTGCACTTCGATCTTCAGTTCATACTGGTCATACTGACTGGGGAGAGGCCAGTCCAAAGGTGGAAGAGCAGAAGTTCTGTTGAGAAATGAAGAAAAGCAGAAAGACATTTGAGGTTGACCTTGATAGACTGTCTCTATAAGATGGAACAGATGGTTTTCAGGTCAATGGGATGGTGAGGTAGGGCAGATTCAGAAAATCAAAAGGCTGCCATCTCTGATCCAGGAGATAAGAACACAGTTTTTTCCAAAACTTGGTCACTTGTATAGCTGTTGAGAATTGAACCCAGTTGCCTTTTGGCATAAACTATGGGTTTTACCACACAATTAGGGCTCAGTTCAAAATCTAAGCCACACACCAGTACAATAACATATTTCCTCCTGCTACTCCAAGTCTTTAAACTTCTCCCCACCTCTAGGGTTCAAACTATTGATTTCAGAACATCTCTTTCCTAGGTAATACAGGAAGAATTTCTATTGCAAGAGCTGTGGTGGTGCACTGGTTAGAGTGTAGTACTGCAGGCTACTTCTACTGACTGCTGGCTGCCTGCAATTTGGCACTTCAAATCTCACCAGGATCAAGGTTGACTCAGCCTTCCATCCTTCTGAGGTCAGTAAATTGAGGACCCAGACTGTTGGGACAATAGGCTGACTCTGTAAATCTCTGCAAAGCACTGTATATAAATCTAATTGCTATTGCTGTTTAAAATATTGCCCTCCCATTTCAGCTGGAAATGTATTTTCAACTCAGTAGAAATCATATTCCAACTTCCCTTATGTCAGATTTTCAGTTCAAGAATTGCTTTGCTCTTTAGAACTAAAGTTTATCGATCTTTTATTCACAGAGACAACAAATACAGGTAATCCTCAACATGCAACCATATGTTTAGTGACCGTCTGAAGTTACTGTGGCACTGAAAAAAGTGACCAATAACCATTTTTCACACTTATGACCGTTGCAGCATCCCCATGGTCACATGATCAGAATTCAGATGCTTGACAATTGACTCACATTTGTGACTGTTGCAGTGGCCTGGAGTCATGTAATCACATTTTATGACCTTCTGATAAGAAAAGTCAAAGGGGAAGCCAGATTCACTTAACAACCATGTCACTGGCATATAATAACTATAATGATTCATTTAACAACTATAGCAAAACTCAGTTAGCCACTGAGACATTTTGGGCTCAATTGTGGTTGTAAGTCAAAGATTATTTGAATTTACTCCTGGTCTTATAACCTTGCATTCTGAGGATATACTGCCTCAAACTATGGAGGCTTTATTGTAGCTCAGCAAGTTATTCAATTGTGCAAAGCCTTCGCCATCATAGAATGCCATACCAAATTCTGTATATTTATTTTACAGTTTTCTATTTTGTAAAGGCAATTCTGGGCTCTTTTTCTAGATCAATTTCACAGTGTCATTTCAGTTCTCTTTGGGCTGCTAAATATTATACCTAATTTTATGAACTTGCTCCACACCATTTTTTTTCCACCATCTCATGTGGAAAACATTGATATTATTAGATTTCTAAACTTAACAGTAGTTCTTCTAATCTCTGCGATCATTTCAGATAACTTACTCTGTGTTGGTTTTTGGTTTTATGGTATCCATTTTAAGATGGGACCTCAAAATGCTTAGTTCATCAACTTAATAAAAAGGGACCTCACAATGTTGTCTTTTTCAAGTAATAATAACAACAGTGCTAGCAGACTTTCCTTCACTACAATTCAGAATTAAAATGTAAAAGTTCAGAGTTCTCAAAAGAAACTGGATCAAGGGTAAAACCCTTCCATGGAGGCGAAAATGACATTTGTTTGGTATGTGTTTTAATAATAGTTACGTCACTGTCTCCATTTGCATTTTCTGAACACACTGCATGGATGCAATTTTCATTTGTTTTTCATATTTCTCATTTTTGCAATACAGTTTTAAAAACTGCATGTTAAGTACCAGGCTTAAAGGAAACTGCACGTAGAACAGCATCAGCTTGCTGTGTGCACTATTATTAAAAAATAGCAAATTTGTGTAAGAATGAGATGAAGCTATAGAAGTCATCAACTTATAACACTTAACCGGGTCTGGAATTTTAGTCATATGTCATGGCGGTTGAGACACCCAAGTCACCAGACACAATTTTACAGCCATTTTTTTATAGTGTTGTTAAATAAATGAATCTTGTGATTATAGGTTCAAACCCATTCTTTCGAACTCACTAAAAATGGTGCAAATTGTGGTCAGGTGACCTCTGGACATTGCAACCAGTTGTAAATATGAGTCAGCTGTGAAGTGCTCGAAATGTGGTCATATGACATTTTATGACCACTGGAAGTGCTGTATGGGTTGTAAAGAGCCCTTTCTGAAACCACTGTGACTCCAAATGGTCATAAGTCAAAGACTACCAATTTCAGGAAAAAAGTGACCTTTATAGCCAATGAAACCAGCAAATAATATTTTCCCCTTATTTCTACGAAAGTTCCCTCATTTCTTTCAAAGCATCAGGCTTTCTAAAGAAAAGCATCTTGAGTTCAGCAAAGCTCAGCTAAATTGTCAACATTATTCTCAAGGGAATTCAAATGATTGATGAAAAGCAAGGTTTTACACCTGGGCAGGAAAAAAAAACCAAAGATACAAGTAAAACAGTAACTGTGAGAGGGACCTTGAAATCTTAGTGGGTGATCACTTAAACATGAGCCAGCAGTATGCAGCAGCAGCCAAAAAAGCTAATACAATCCTTGGTTGTATAAACAGAAGCATAGCATCAAAATCACGTGAAGGATTAGTACCGCTTTATAAAGCCTTAGTTCGGTCACACCTGGAATACTGCGTCCACCACTTTACAAAAAAGATGTTGAGACTTTGGAAAAAGTGCAAAGAAGAGCAACTAAGATGATTAAAGGCCTGGAGACTAAAACACGGGAAGAAAAGTTGTAGGATTTGGTTTTGGCTAGTCTAGAGAAAAAAAGTACTAGAGGGGACATGATAGCAGTATTCCAGTATTTGAGAGGCTGCCACAAAGAATAGGGGATCAATTCATTTTCCAAAGCATCTAAAGGCAGGACAGGAAACTAACCAAGGAGAGAAGCAACTTGGAATTTAGGAGAAACTTCCTAACAGTGAGAACAATCAACCAGTGCAACAGCTTGCCTTCAGAAGTTGTGGGTGCTTCATCACTGGAGGTTTTTAAAAAGAGATTGGACAGTCACTTGTCTGAAATGATATAGGATCTCTGGCTTGAATGGGGGGCTGGACTAAAGACCTCCAAGGTCCCTTCCAGCTTTATTCTGATTCTGATTGACTGGTTAGTAGAGGTCCCAGGTCATATTCCTCCCAATAGGTCCATTCTCAACAAATAAATTAAATTCCTTCATTTTATATATTCACTCTATCTCACCTCTGGGAAAGCACTCATTAGAAATGCTGCAGATAACATTTCAAAAAGGATTGTAAAATTTCTAATCAGTGCTTCTTTACAACACACACACACACTCATGCAAAACACACAATGGGGTATAATATAGAATTAAGCTGACTCTGAACTGTGGAATTATAAAAGGGACTGGCAGCATGCATTAAAGGAAGGAGTCTGATCTACCACGCAGGCAAAATTCTTCCGATCCAACTGCTTACCTTAACAGGGAACGAATCACAGTCTGTTTATGCCAGCAACCCATCTCAGCAGCCCTGGAGCTGGGATCTGGGATGTGTAACGGGAGACATCAGCCTTTCTGCCTGGGGTGGCTTGACAGGTTGTTTTATACAACAGACCCACTGGCAGTCAGACCAGAAAGCTGACGGAGCCACAAGCGGCAAAATCACCCCAGCTGGTTTGAAGGTAGCTAAAAAAATGGGGATCTCAGGTACCCCATTACCCCCATTATGCCCTGGACCAAAGAAATTAAAATTACAGGAAGGAAATTACAGCTGCAATCGAGCAAAAGCTTTTGGACAAAAGACCCACGCCAAACTAGTTACTTGGTAGAATAGGGATCAGTGGTGCATTTCAAAAAAATTTATCACCGGTTCAGTGGGCATGGCTTGGTGGGCACGCTTTGCACACACACACACACACACACACACACACACACACACACACACACTTTGTGCATACACACATAACAAACAGGCACTTTGCTTAGGCACAGAGGCTTTCCAACTTGCCTCCTACAATCCTGCACTCTCCCTGTTGCTTCAGCAGCTGCCACGCAGCAATCTGCTGTTCCGTGCAAAGCAATGGTGCTTCAAAAGCAGGGAATAAATGTTAGTATGGGAGCCTGGGTGGACCAAACAACAGTTCGATCTCTGCTACGCATCAGCTCTAGCAGCTCAACAGAACCGGGCCGAACCGGTAGAATACCACCACTGGTAGGGATGATAAAGGATTTTTAAAAAGGAAGGTGCAGATATCAGATTAGACTACCTGATCATGATGATGAAGAGTGGGTACAGATAGTCCTTGATTTACAATCAAAGTTGAGCCCAAAATCTATGTTGCTAAGTGAGACATCTGTTAAGTGAGTTTTGCCCTATTTTACGACCTTTCTTCCCGCTTAGAATGGTTGCTAAATGAATCTGGCTCCCCCATTGACTTTGCTTGTCAAGTGATTGCATGACCCTCCGAGATATTGCTACTGTCATAAATATCAATCAGTTGCCAAGCTTCTGAATTTTGATCCTGGGGATGCTGCAATGGTCCTAAGCATGAAAAATCATCATAAGTCACTAATAAAGGAGAATATTTGTAGCTCAGGGTTGACCTGAGGGGGTCCTTGGTACTCTCTGAGCTTGCTTGTTTTCTTGCAGATGTTTCATTATCTAAACTAGGTAACATCATCAGTTACCTAACTAGCACTGATGATGTTACCTAGTTTGGTAACATCATCAGAGCTAGCAAGGCAACTAGTTACCGAGTTTGGATAATGAAATGTCTGCAAGAAAACAAACAAGATCAGAGAGCACCTCTTCACATCACACATCACTTTTTTTCAGTGCTGTTGTAACATCAAATATTCATTAAATGAACTTTTGTACATTGGGGATTATCTGTAATCGAGAACATAAATAATACAGAAAGAAACCAGGGTACAGACCTGTGCAGTCTAATTGAAGAGGCTGTAACTTTCTATGGATAAGGAAGAAAGGCAGAGAACATTCTCCTTGCAAACTTTGCAGAAAACTTTCTCCTTGCAAACTTTGCAGAGAACTTTCTCCTTGCAAACTTTGCAGAAAACTTTCTCCTTGCAAAGTCAGTCTCTATAAAACAGGAGTGGCCAAATGTTTACCAAAAGAAGTCCTTTTTATTTTAAAGGATTTGGGGGTAAGGGGGAGACAGAGGGAAGTAATGGTCCTGACCGTGGCTGCTTTGAAAGCTACTACTGTAATCAAGCACAGTTCGATCTGCAAAATCTATGGAAT
The DNA here is from genome assembly GCF_900518735.1 of Pseudonaja textilis. Next base: position 188,182 of record NW_020769512.1, on the reverse strand, counting down.
TCAGGGAGAGCCAAATAGGGTTTGCCCTTTGGGGAGATCTGAATGCAAAGAATTGTCAGCTAATCATGGCTTATTTGCTTCCCAAGAAATCAGCTTCTTCTTCCACTACTTCACAGTCGTGCCCAATAAAAAGAACTTAAATTGCTAGTGTTCCCCATGTCGGTGGCACGCCATAGCTGTGTGGGCTCCTCTATCCAAGCATATGATAAGCCAGCACCTGCAAGATGAATCTAGAAGATCTTCTCTGAAAGGAGTGTGCAAATCTGCTTTAAATGCAAGGAAACAATACCTGGAACTAAGGGGATGAATCATGTCATTAAGTCATGGCGAGGTCCAATGACAATAGTATTTGATTGCAGGTAGACCTCGATTTATGATCACAATTGAGCCCCAAAATTCTGTTGCTAAGCGAGACAGTTATTAAAATAAGTTTTACGAACTTTCCCGCCACAATTGTTAAGTGAATCACTGCAGTCATTAAAACGAGTAGACGATTGTTAAGTGGATTTCTGGATTTCCGAATGACCTTGCTTGTCAGAAGGTTGCAAAAATCACATACAATCATCATAAATGTGAGCCTGTTGCCAAGGGTCCAAATTTTGATCACGTGAACATGGGGATATTGCAAAGGTCATAAGTGTGAAAAGCAATCAGTCTTGGCTAATGGAGTTACAGATCCAATGATGTGTTATTCCTCTATCATGCCTTACTTTATGGCATCAGCCTGACAGCTCCCTAAAAATGTCTTTTCAACAAACTTTGGTGACCTCCCAAAGTTTGCAGGTCTTGACAAGAAATGGAACTTCTACTATCTCGCATGAACTTCACATACCTGAAGAGAGGACTGTGGCCTCCGAGACGAGCCTTGGACCAGGACAAGGGGGATGGCACAGCCAGATAATCCATCCCTTCTTTGCGGGCCATCCCAAGTCCTCCCGTACCCATGGGGCCACCACCCACATCTTCTCCATTGCAGCTCCCTTCCTCCTTCCGGGTCAGGGCCACCGTCTGCTCGGTTGAGGTCTTGCGAGCTTTTTGAGGGATGCTTTCTACCAGCTGGGCGGCAGGGCAGTTAAACGGGATCACGTCGTTGCTCGATTCCAAGGTGTCCCCTGGAGCCTCTTCACCAAGACTACCCCTCCGGGAGAGGCAGGGAGATACAGAAGAATGGGTCTCTGAGCTGGAGTAGCGCCTTTTGCCGCAAGGGGACGATGGCCGAGGTCCAAGAAGCATCCACGTATCTTCTGTTCCCCGACTTGGGGAGTAGCCGGTACTATAAGATGGCCAGGATTCTTCAGCAGACGACCATGGCTTGGGAGATGCTCGGGGCGAGCCCAAGGGCGAACTAAGGGCAAATCGAGCTGCAGCCTCATTTAGCTCGTGTTCCACGTCATCTCCAGCAGGGGCTTCGTCATCCGAGAAAAAACTCCATGGGGAGACACTTCCACTGCTAGCGGGACTTGGGGTGAAGAATCCGGAAGAAGGAACCGCTTCCCGGTAACCCCCAAAAGCCTCCAGCAAGAGATAGTCCCGAGGAGAAGAATCCCACTCATCTTCATCCATCCGTTGACTTGGAGAGATGGTGGTAATCTGGATGCTGGGGCATTCAAGCACCCGGGAACCTCCCAGCCGTACCTGCCGGGCCGGCTGACTCTCGAAGGTGTCACCATCCAAGTTGGCAGGACGGGGTGGAGGAGAGTGCATGCCAGCACGACCCCTTCCAAGGTGCAGAGGACATGGGATGCCCAGAGGGGAGGCATAAGGTGGAGGGTCCCCAAGAGTAAGTGGACAATAGCTAGGGAGAGTGTCTGCTTCCAGCTCTGTAAAAAAAGACAGAAAGTGTGAATTAAGAGTTCCTCTGTTGGATTAAGTCAGAGTTGGCTAGTTAGGGCTAGGTTTAGGGTGAGGGTGAGGGTAGAGTGAGGGTGAGGGTAGGGTGAGGGGTAGAGTTAGCATTAGAATGGGGGGTAGGGTGAGGGGTAGGATGAAGTGAGGGGTAGGGTTAGCATTAGAATGAGGGGTAGGGTGACGGTGAGGAGTAGGGTGAAGGTGAGAGGTAGGGTAAGGGGTAGGATTAGCATTAGAGTGAGGGGTAGGGTGAGGGTGAGAGGTAGGCTGAAGGTTAAGAAAGTCAATCTGGAAATGATTATCACTGACTTCTAGCTCCCACCTGTATTTGAGCATTAAAGACAGACAAGTATTCCTAAACATAGGACCACAATGAAGCCTAAAACTTCTGTTGCTAAACGAGATGGTTGTTAAGTGAGTTTTATCTCATTTTAGGGCCTTTCTTGCAACAGTGGTTAAATGAATCACTGCTGCTGTTAAATTAGTAACCTAGTTATTAAATGAATCTGACTTTGCTTGTCAGAAAGTCGCAAAAGGAGAATCACATGACCCTAAGACACTGCAAGTGTCATAAATATGAATCAGTGGAAAACCGACCTGTCACTTTTTTCAGTGCTATTGTAACTTTGAATGGTCACTAAGTGAATGGTTATAAGTTGAGCGCTACCTGTATCACTGAGGTATATGATGGTTCTACTTTTAGTTTTTTAGTGCTAATAATGGCCTGGAGACGAGATCCCTAGAATTTAGGTCACCTTTGGGAATATGGACTTCAACTCCAAAAATTTCCCAGCTAGATGGGTAATTTTGGGAGAGAGTGGTGCAGTGGCCTAGAGGTGGAGCTCTCGTCTCAATGATCAGGTGGCTGTGAGTTCAATCCTAGATAGAGGCAGATATTTATCTCTCTGGGCACAGTGAGAATATATCTGCTGAACAAATCTCTGCATTGGCGACAGGTAGGGCATCCAGCCATTAAACATTCTGCTAGCTCCATTCGGTTGCCCAGACTCCACCCCGCAAGTGATTATTGGGTCGTTAAAAGGTGATGATTGGGAATTCTGGGAGTTGAAGTCCACACATCTTCAAGTTCCCAAGGTTGACAAACACTGTATTAGATGAATATTTCTCTTATTTAAACCCAAAAAGTCTGCACAATCGGGTCCATTTATATCTTGTAGCAATAAATTCCACCAATTATTTATGCATTTGTATTGCCAATTGTTTTTCTCTTCCTGGTCCAGATTATAGGTAATCCTCGATTTACAACCACAATTGAGCCCAAAATTTCTGTTGCTGAGTGAGACATTGGTTAAGTGAGTTTTGTCCCATTTTACGACCTTTCATGCCACAGTTGTTAAGTGAATCACCACAGTTGTTAAATTAGTAACATGGCTGTTAAGGCTTCTCCATTGACTTTGCTTGTCAGAAGGTCGTAAAAGGGAATCATATGAACTCAGGACACTGCAACCGTCATAAATAAGAGTCAGTTCTCAAGGGACTGAATTTTCATTACATGACCAACTGAATTTTATCATAGATTTTAGTTATTATTTATTATTTCATATTATAATTTTTAATTATATATTTACTGAGTGTTATTATTTGTTCTGGTCTATGACTATAATAAATGGAATTGATTGATTACATGAATAGTTTACATGATTGATTGATTACATGAATAGTGCAATGGTTGTATGGAAGTATGGAAAAGAGGTCATCCTAAGCCCCTTTTTTCAGTACTACTATAACTTCAAACCGTCACTAAATGAACTTGTGAGTCAAGGACTACCTTGTACAAATGATGGGCCAGGCCTCCAGAAAACTGCTGGAGTTCCTTCCCTGGTTCTTTGAAGTAGACTCCTTAATGGACATACAATTACATCATTGGATATCACTCATTCAAATAGTGAGAAATCTGGAACAATATTATATCTTGCTCATCTATATACTGTGTACATTTCTGCATTAGTCATTGCTACTACCAAGTAGGCCTACAGAGAAACATACGGGATAGTAGTGAAGGCTCGGCCATAGGAAAATAGAGAAACCACAAATGATTCCTCAGAATTGAATACAACTAACACAGCTTTTTGAAAGAAGACCCACTTCAGAGGTGGTAATTCAGCAGGTTCTGTCCAATTCTGGAGAACCAGTAGTGGAAATTTTGAGTAGTTCAGAGAACTGGCGAATGCCACCTCTGACTGGCCCTGCCCCCATCTATTCTCTGCCTCCCGAGTCCCAGCTGATTCGCTGGGTCTTCTTTGGTTGCCCTGCACAGGAAAATGGAGCTGGAAAGCAGGTTAGTGGGGTGGGAAGGGAATGGAGATTTTGCAGTAACCTTCCCTTACCACGTCCACCAAGCCACACCCACAGAACCAGTAGTAAAAAAATTTGAATCCCACCACTGACGTATTTGTTTTTGAAAGCTCAAGTTTCTAGTCCTCCAGTCTGTAAAAATAAACACAACCGCTTCTGTGGTAGTTGTGAAAGAGGTGTAGGTTTACCAAAATGCAGACCGTTAAAGCACAGGCTATGATTAATGAATAACTACGGGTAGTCCTCAACACAACAGTTCATTTAGGAACCGTCCGAAGTTACACAGGCCCTTAAAAAAAGTGACTTAGGACCACTTTTCACACTTACGACAGTTGCCACTTCCCCCATAGTCACCTGAGCAAAACTGAGATGCTTGGTAACTGACCCATATCTATGATGGTTGCAGGGTTCTGGGGTCACGTGATTCCCTTTTGCGACCTTCTAGCAAGCAAAGTCAATGGGGAAGCCATATTCACTTAACAAATGTGTGATTAAGTTAACAGCTGCAGGGATTCACTTAACAACTGTGGCAAGAAGGGTCATAATAGAGCAAAATTCACTTAACAACTGCCTCTCTTAAGAACAGCAATTTTGGGCTCAATTGTTGTCATAAGTCAAGGACCACCTGTATAAGCAAAGTTGCATAGAATGTAATTGTGGTGTAGCGATTAAGGTGTTGGTCCAAGTCCATCCATAATGACTGAAGTCCACTAGATGACTTTGGGCTCCCCCTCACTCTCTTTCTCTCCCCCCCTCTCTCTCTCTCCTTTCTTTCTGTCTCTCTGTGTCTCTTTCTCTCTCTCTCTCCTCATTCCCTCTCTCTTTCTCTGTCTCTCTCTCTATATCTATCTATCTATCTATCTATCTATCTATCTATCTATCTATCTATCTATCTATCTATCTATCTTTTTCTATCTCCCACTTTCTCTGTGTCTCTCTCTCTGTCTCTCTCTCTCTCTTTCCGTTTCTCTCTTTCTCTCTCCTTTCTTTCTGCATCTCTCTCTGTTTCTCTTTCTCTCTGTCTCTCTCTCCTTATTTCTTTCTGTCTCTTTTTCTGTCTGTCTCTCTTTCTCTCTTTCAATCTCAGTCCAAACCCACCTTACAGGGTGGTTGTGAGATGGATAATAACAAACACAGAGAAGCTCCCAGAGAAGCTACCAATCTAACTAGTAAATAAACAAACCCACAGGCTAGCCACATGAAATGTCAACTATGCAATCCCAGCCTCAACTCAATTCCAGAGCCAAAAGTCCAAAGAGAAGGATGGGAAACCGAGCTGCCTCGTTTGGAGATTAGTCACCCAGATTTTAGCTCGTGGCCTTCTCCTTACGCCAAGAGCCCACGTTGAGTCTCTGACTTGGGTATAAGCAGTTGGTTAGAAAAACCACCCACAATAGAGAAAGGGATTGACTTTCCTAGAAGAAACAAACATTTGGATTAACATAAGAAGGGGGAAGAAAAAAAAGGGAGGGAGGGAGGAACACTGATTTGTTCAATTTCCCCTCTTTCTCTCTCTTCCTCCATGTCCTGCAGCTTAGCCTCCCTCCTTCACAAAAATCTGCTTCCAATTTAAAGTTTTCCTCCTTCCCTTGATTTCATCTGCTCTTGCTAGCTAGGGCTAAGCTCTGGAGACTCAAGGCACGATTTAACCCAATCCTGCCTCCCTCCAGCCTGCTTTCCTCCCTCCGGCATTGAATTGAGTTGTCCTTGGCTTTCTACACAACACCATTTCCTGTGCCTGCCCTGGCGACCCACCCCCCACTGTAGCATTTGTTTTAAAAGACATTTCCCCCTTCCCCTTGCTGCCTTCAAAAAGAGGGAAAGGTGCCTACAGCTTTGCCTGATGGAAGGCAAAAAAAGGAAGAAGGAAAACTGGCTTTCTTTGTTTTGAATCAATGCAGGCAAGCGAGTAAGCGAGTAGGAGCAATTCCAGGCACCATATCTGGAAAAACCAACAAATATTACATCAGGACCTGGACTTTCCCTGAAGGCCAGCAAAGAAGAGGATATTTTTACAAGCAAGGATCCATTACCAAAAAGGCCCCATTTCTAGGTTACAACAGTTCTTTTGGTAAGCCAAATACAGGCAGTTCTCAACTTACAATCATTGGTTTAGTGACAGTTGCAAAGTTGCAATAGTGGTGAAAATAAAAATACAACCAGTCCTCACACCTATGACTGTGGCAGCATCCCCAAGGTCAAAATTTGGGTGGTTGGCCAATGACTCGTATTCAGGGGTGGGCTGCTGGGGGTTCACAGGGGTTTGGGAGAGCCTCTAGCTAAGATTCTGTGCCGTTTGGAGAGCCCCCAAATCCCACTCCTGGCTGGCCCCACCCACCCCATCCCCTCCCCTCCCAGGAATCCTCACACAGCCCATTCTGAATGCAGGTAAGTGTAGCTCAGAGGTTCGGGGAGGGCAAAAATGGGCCTCCTGGAAGTTCAGGAAGGCCAGAAATGGGCCAATTTCCAGCTTCCAGAGAGCCTCCGGAGCCCAGGAAGGGCAAACCCACAACCACCCCGCCGTGGTGCAAGAGGCCGACTAGGCCACGCCACAATGGCCACGGCCACCCAGCAACCAGGCAGAGAACCCTTTGTTAAATTTTTGAAGCCCACCCCTACTCGTATTTACAATGGTTGCAACATCCCAGATTCCCGTGATCCTCTTTTGTGACCTTCAACAATGGGAGCAGCGGATTTGCTTAACAACTGCATGATTTGCTTAACAAGTAGGAAGATTTGCTTTAAAAATCATGGCAAAAAAAAAAGTGATTAAATCTGGCAGGACTCACTTAATAGCTGCCTTGGCTAGCAATGGAAATTCTGGCCTTGATTGTGGTCATATGTCGAGCAGCAGACTAATATGAACAAAGATACATTACAACCATTTGTGGCTTTCCAGCATACACACACACACACACACACAAACACACACACAAACACACACACACACACATTATCATCATCATTTTCATTTAATGACCCCATAATCCCTTGCAGGGTTGAGCCTGGGCAACTGAATGGAGCTAGCAGAGTGTTTTAATGGCCGGATGCCCTTCCAATTGCCAATACAGAGCTTTGTTCAGCAGAGATATATTTTCATTGATATTCTCACTGATCATATATATATATATATATGTATATGGATGGATGGATGGATGGATGGATCTTTGGTTATTCAGGTTTTCTCCCATGTAAAATTGGAAGTAT
>NW_020769512.1:104656-176943 GCF_900518735.1 Pseudonaja textilis | reverse complement strand
CCTTCAGCTCCGTGTCTGCCTCGTGTGTCCTTCCGACTATATAACACCACCTAATACAGATTTTATCAACACTATGTTTGACAAGTTAGGAAAGATCACCTATTAAGAGGCATTTATCCCTTTCAGGTTAAATACTCAGTTCTAATTAATCTTCCACAGTTCAGTGATTATGGCACCAAAGTACAGTGACTGTAGATCTCATGCTTTGAAACAATTTAGGTATACCCTATTTTTCAGCCTATATTATCTAAAATATCCATAATACCTCAGGTAGAAAAATAGTTTCTGTTCCATCTTAGACTTAGCTGGAACAAAGCTAAGTTTAAAGTTCCTTAAATCTGTGATAATATCTGGAAAAAAAGTGAACCAAATGGATCTCAGCAGCCCTTTGAAAGCATTCTTATAAAGAATAAAAACAGAATTATACAGCATAGCAGAGTTGGAAGGGACCTTGTAGGTTATCTAGCCCAAATCCACCCAAGCAGGAGAACTTACACCATTTCTGACAGATGACAGTCCACTTTCTTCACTGGTAAAGCCAGAGGAGTGCCCAGCTGTTTCCAAAACTTTATGCAAGGCCATGATTTTGGTAGCACACACTTAAACTATTCCTATCAGGTGGGGTGGGGGGAACCACATACACACACACAAAGTCAAATTACAGATTGTTAAATTACAAATTACAGAGTTGGAAGGGACCTTGTAGGTCATCTAGTCCAACTCCCTGCCCAAGCAGAAAACCTTACACCATTTTGACAAATGGCAGTCCAATCTCCTCTTGAAAGCCTTCAGTGATGAAGCTCTCATAACCTCCAAAGGCAAGCTGTTCCATTTGTTGATTATTAATTTTTTTCCAATAAGGAGAAAGAGAAGAACCTAAAAATGTCACCTAATTGACTAAAGGTCTTGAAAATTATCTTCTTAGCCTTTGTAAACAGATTAACAGAGTTGGAGGGGACCTTGTTGGTCATCTAGTCCAATCCTCTGCTCAAGCAGGAGATCTTAAATCATTTCTGACAAATGGTAGTCCAGTCTCTTCTTAAAAGCCTCCAGAGATGAAGCTCCCACAACTTCTGAAGGCAAGCCGTTCCATTGGTTGATCGTTTTCACTGTCAGAAAATTTCTCCTTGTTTCCAGGTTAAATCTCTCCTTGTTCAGTTTCCATCTATTATTCCTTGTCTGGCCTTCAGGTGCTTTGAAAACCAGGCTGACCCCCTCTTCTCTGTGACAGCCACTCAAATATTGAAACACTGCTATCATGCCTCCCTGGTCCTTCTCTTCACTAGACTAGCTATGCCCAATTCCTGCAACCGTTCATCGTATGTTTCTTGAAATAAAACTTCTTCAACCACAAAAGTTATGTTAGATAACAATAAGTAGATCAGGAGAAACATCCTCTTGCAATAAACATCAACACTAGTGTGGCTAATTTCCTAACTAGTTTTAACTGTCCTCTCCACACCTTTGGTACTTGTAACTATCAACTGAGTTATGTGATTGTCCACACATAGAACCTGAGATTATCATACATACCATAAAATTTCATACATTTCCATAAATGGATACAGGACATTTGGGAGAAATTAGGTTCGAGTGTCCAGGGAGACATGTTTGGGGCACAGAGAGGTTAAACCTACAAGAATATCCCTGGAAAAAGACCTAATCTTTCAGGGATCATTTCTATAGTATCCAGCTAGAGAAATGCACTCAAACACGGGAGGATTTCAAGAAGAGATTGGACTGACATCTGTCAGAAATGGTATAAGAGTCTCCTGCTTGGACAGTGGGTTGGACTAGATGACCTACAAGGTCCTTTCCAACTCTGTTAATCTAAAAGGGCAATTTTTAACCAAAATAATGACAGGTGGCTAAAAAAGCTGAAACAAACAGAAGGCGTCTACGGAAAGATTAAAATGATGAATAAAGAAAATAAATCCATTATGTCTAATAAAGGGTGGAATGAGGACATAAAATATAAATCATGATGGACAATTTTCTATTTCTTCTTCCAGGTTGGTTAGGATGAGAAGACCTTTCTTCTGAGTTTTTCTGAGGATAGGCTAGGAAAAAAACCCATACATCCATAGGTAAATAAGAGAAAGCAGATAAATTATAATATCATCATCTTAAATCAAGGCACGTTTTGTATTTACAGATGTCCCATCTGTTGCAAAATTAGCAGCACTGAAATTGGGCCTCTTAACTTTAGAGTAATTCAGGATGACTATTGTGTCTCATAAAGCTTTCAATTTAATTGCTCTCCCATCCAGTTTACATTTTCCTAGAAAGGCAATTTTTTAACTTGCAGCAAGGGTAGAAACATCCAATAGGAAAATTTCTGCACTTAAACAAATCCTCCAGATTTAGAACACTCTTTCGAGGAAATTCTAGATCTTAAAGTCCAAGACTATCACACGAAGAGAAGACTTGGGGCAGGCAAGTGGCTGGTGGTATGCCACATGTTTATGAATGCAAACTATGTGAACACACACACACACACCATATTTGACAGCCAGCATTTCTAGTAAAAGGGCTTAAGTAGCAATTGCTAGGAAGATCCTGCTACCTCCTCCCATCATTAGAAGGGGAAATAATCACAGCAGATAGAATGCCTTTGACAAAAAAAAGGGGGGAGGTAGGTTTACACTATTTTATCACCAACCTGATAGAACCTTCAGATCGAAGGCAGTATACCTTGAAATTCCACTTAGGAGCAAAATAAAATAAAATAAAATAGGGAACCCACTTTGCATACTTCCCAGAAGAACTAACATGACCACTATTAGCAAAAGGAGGCTGGATTTTGGCCCTTGCAACCTCTGGAGGGCCCTGTGTCATCTGCTCAGGCCCCAACACTTAGCATGGATAAGCCAAGGAGCCACCTTTCAAATCAGGGTTGGTTCTCCAGCTGGCATCTTCCTCACATCAGAAAGGGTGGGCTAAGCCCCCCCCCCCACTTTACCTTAGAAACAAATGGTTTGGAAAGTTTGCTCCAAACTCCTCCTGAATTAAATCCAATCCTCAGCTAGGCCTCCACCCTGTTTGGTGGTCCAGAGGCAAACCCGAGAATCAATGCAGGGAAAGGGGAAACCAACGGTGTCTGAATCCAATTAAAGGGCCACCCCCCCCCCCCAAAGCCCCAGGCTGGGCTGGCAGGGACCCCCGTTGCCTAGGAAATGGGGCGCGGGTCCAAAAAAAAAACTGGGGGGGGGGGGGGAGAAAGAGAGAGAGCTTTGCACCATTGCAGAAAGCGAGTCGAAATGCAGAAGAGAAGCTTCCCTTTTCCCTATTCAAGGCTCTGTCTCTCCCACCCCAGTTTTTCTCCTGCATCCAAGCCTTGGATTCTGGCCAGTCTGGAGGAACTTAATTCTGTGGGATCCCAAGACCGTCACAGCCCCCATCTGGATTTCATTTGAACCAGACGCAGCCTGCCCAACCGACGGGTTGACCTTTCTTTTTGGAAAAAAACCCAGTTTCCTACCTCTGCCTTGGCAAGCCTGCCAACTTCCTCACAGCAATGCCCCAAAGCCAGAAAGCAGAGGGTTGCAGGCCCCAAACCACTTTTACTTGACCACCCCCTCCCCCACCCGCAACCCTGCCAGGGAATCCCGAATTCAAGGATCCACCTTTGGCAGCAAATCTCTCCATCCACAGAGGCTTCTGCCCCTCCTCCTTTTGGCAAACAGGCTAGTGGAAATGCCTGTCAGGCAAGCCACATCCCCCCCACCCCTTCTTCCTTGATTTTGGCTTCCAATCTTGCCCTTCCCAATGTGGTATTTAACGTTGAAAAGGTCATGTTCTAGAGCAACCACTTCAAGCAGATTGGAACAGGGGGTATCAGATGACAATGGCTCCTTCTCCCTGCAAAAAAATGCACTGCAAGCTTGATCTGTTTGGCCCAGTAAACTTCACACAATAACCCCACCCCACTAATTCTCCTACATTTTGCATTTTGGGGTGTACAGAAAAATCTGGTGTTAAAGGAGAAAAAGAAAGAAAAAGATACCTTCAGGAAAATACACATTAAGATACAAGCTAAAGATACAATTCCTACGAAAGACCAGATAAATGTTTGCAACTTTGGTGCTAGTCCCTAAGAGTCTGGCTAAAGTCACATAGCGTGTGCAGCTACTATGAGATCCATTAAGTTGTACATCACCATGTCATACAATTCCAGTCAGTAATGTTATGTTTTTATACCTTGGCACAATTTTTGCAAAGTTGGTTCAGACCCACCAGAAAAAGAAAAGTGACAAGATTCAGACACTATTTTGTTCTGAGTCCCTTTAATTTTATTATCCCTTTAATTTTTTTCTCCCTTCAATAGATAAAGAGCACAATAATCTGGCAGGGTAGGCAATTATTAAATATATTCCATCCAAGGCTGGGAATTCATAAATTAGTTTGCTTAGAGTACCAGGATGTTCATATCAACATTATAGTTTCATATAATAAACCTTTCCTGCTTGAATAGCTTTTAGTCGCCTTGAAACCCAACTTAAAAAACAAAACAAAAAGGTTAATTATCTGTCCAAGGCCACTTATTTCTAGAAAATACCGTGTTATATTCCATTTGTAAAAACGGACACTTTTTTCCCTTCCCTCATTTACTTTCTCTTTTTTAAAATTTCCTTTAATGACCGGAATCCCTTAGTTTGCCTGCTCTTTGACACACAAACATAAACTTTCTGAAGCGACAACACAACATCTGGTTTGAAAGACAAAGAGCAAATGGAAAATTTAAGATTTTTATTTACGCATGTTCTCAGATGCTCAGATGCGCACGCATGATAACTCTACAAACAGACAGACATATTCATGTACTTTCTCCATATATATATATATATATATATAGGATGCAGTTTCTTCAGTTGAATCAAACTCACTATAAACACACTTTTTTTCCATGACTTTTTCCCTTCCATCCTTCCCTCCCTGAACTTCAGCATCACTCCCTCCCCCTGCAACTAAGGCATTGCCCAAATAGCAAACGCCCCCTCGCCTCACCTTCCAAGGGGACTCCCATTGTTGGGAGATCTTTTTCCTCCTCTCCAAAAATCAGCTTGAATTCTAAGTCTTCATCTTCGCAGTTTGCAGCACCCATTTTTGAGTGAGACACACACACACACACACACACACACACACAGAGAGAGAGAGAGAGAGAGAGAGAGAGAGAGAGAGAGAGAGAGAGAGAGAGAGAAAGAGAGAGAGAGAGAGAAGGAGTGAATGGATAGACGTGCCTAATATGGTTAAGGAAAAAAACTTCTTTTAAAACAGTTAAAAGAAAAGGGATGGAGACCTCTGGAGAAGAAAAAGAGAAAGTGGAAAGCGTTTCCTTTGCTAACTTAAATCTTTTCTTTTGTTATCACCCACCCTCAATATTGAAGCAATAATCATTATTAAAAAGAAAAGTTCCCCAAAGTTTTCTCTCTCCTCCAGTTGCCTGCTTCTCACTCCCCAGCTCTCTCTTGATTGGTTCTTTAAAGACCTCAAACCATGCCCCCAGATGTCAGATTAAGCTCCACCCACCCAGAGGCTTGGGAAAGGAGGGGTAAGAATGTGCAGTGGGCTATCCTTTTATGCCTGCTCCATAGGAAAAGAAATCTCCCCCCCCCCCCCCCCCCCCGCATCCCTCCCTGTCTCTTTCTCCAAGATGGAGCTTACCTGGAGCTCTAGCAAAAGGCTGAGCAAGGAGGAAACTTCTAACAGTCCCCGGGTTTTGGGTTTGCTTAACTAGGGCGAGATGGACTCAGGGGCTTGGAAACAGCAGGATGTTTAGTTTTGCAAGCCTATTACTGTGATGAAAGCAAGTATGATGCTTAAGAAACTCCTACCCAGGTCAATTACAAGTTTCTGCAGAAGACAGGGAAATATGATGGAGGTATTGTTCCAGATGAGTGAGTGAGCGAGTAAGGAAGGAAGGAAGAAAGGAAGGAAGGAAGGAAAGAAGGGGAGGGGGGAGGGAGGGAGGAAGGAAGGGGAAAGGGAGGAAAAGGAGGGAGTGGGAAAAAGAATGGAAGGAAGGAAAGAAAGAAAAGAGAAGGAGGGAGTGGGAAGAGGGAAGGAAGGCAGGAAGGAAGGAGGGAGGAAGGAAGGAAAGAAAGAAAAGAGAAGGACGGAGTGGGAAGGAGGAAGGAAGAAAAAGAGGGAAGGAATGAGAGGAAGGAAAGAATGAAGGAAAGAAAAAAAGAAGGAAGGAAGGAAAAGAGGGAGGGAATGGGAAAAAGGAAGGAAGGAAAGAAAAGAGAGGGAGAAGGACTCCCCCACTAAAAAAAGATATTTGATACCTTTATATCTAATGAAGATGTGAAAATATCAAACCAGATGATGTCCAGCTTTTTTTTCTAGCAGGAGAGGAGGTTATCTTTCATGCTTTTTCTTTGCGGTGCTCAAAAGGGTTTTCATATTCTACCAGCCTCAACCACCCTGTGAGGTAGGTCAACAGCTCCAACCAGCCCAAAGTGATCCGGTGAATTTCAATCACTGCAGCTGAACTCAGACTATGAGTCTCTGTCCACTTCTAGACTCTTAGGTATAACAAACTCTGAACTCAGTTGCCCCTTGGGCAGTGTGTAACATCGACCAGAAACAGTGTAAACTAGCCTTAGCTACTAGAATGATGGGAACAGTAGAACCAGCAACATCTGAACAATGGCAAAGTTGAGATGGAGAGCTCCTATTTTAGGAGACATAGAATGATGTGTAAGCTTGCAGAAATGACAAAAGGACCAGGGACATCTAGAAATCATCCTATTTGTTCCAGTTTTTTCTTCCTTATCCAGAGCTCAGGGTAAACATTTATTTTCCTATTCCTTCCCTTTATCCTCCTAATAACCCAAGCAAGTAGTTTAGGTTTAGAAAAGCAGCATTCACATGGCACGTGATGCATGGATAGCTGGAATAAGATTTACTGAATAGCCCAATCTTTTTCATTCATGTCTCACAATGAGCTGTAATGCTTCCCCACTAGTGCACAATGGTCACACAACATACTACAGGAACATGCACTAATTTGAGGCTCAGGCATAATGACAGCCCAAACTGAATCTAATTAACGCAGGTAATCCTTGACTTACGATCACAGATGAGCCCAAAATGCAAAATGAAAGAATTAGCAATAGCTCTTAGATTATATACTGCTTTACAATGCTTTACAGCTGTCTTTAAGAGGTTTACAGAGTCAGCCTATTGTCCCCCAACAATCTGGGTCCTTTTTTTAAATCCACTTTGGAAGAATGGAAGGCTGAGTCAACCTTGAGCCTGGTGTGATTCGAACTGCCAAACTGCAGGCAGCCAGTGGACGTAGCCTGCAGTACTGCACTCCAACCACTGCGCCACTGTGGCTCATTGGTTAACTGAATTTTGCCCCATTTTAAGACCTTTCTTGCCACCAGTTGTTAAATGAATCACTGCAGTTGCTAAGCTAGTAACACAGTTGTTAAGTGAATCTGGCTTTCTTATTGACTTTGCTTGTCAGAAGGTTGCAAAAGTTGATCACATGACTCTGGGACACTGCAACTATCATAAATACATGCAAGTTGCCATGTGTCTGAATTTTGGTCACACAACCAAGGCAGGGGTGGGATTCTACCAGTTCGGACTGGTTCTTTAGAACCGATTGTTACCATTCTGCACAGTTCAGAGAACCAGAAAATCATGCCCCTAGATGGCCCTGCCCCTCTCTGCCCACCCCTTCCCTGCCTGCCCAGTCAGTCCTTATCAAGCATGTGCAACATCACACGCATCGCTGACTGCATTCTCCCCTGTCCAGTCATTCCTTAAGGTATTTTTTTTCCTCCCCACCATCAGCTGTTCCAATGATCAGCTGTGCTGGGATCCCTCTCACTGTCTTACTGCTTCACCCAGGAGGCTTTCCTAAGGCCCAGGAAGCAAAAAGGGACACTGGGGGCGGGGTGCTGCACATCACTCCCCACCACTCCCCACATTCCATTCTTGGCCTCCTGGGCCTCAGAAAAGCCTCCTGGGAGCAGTTCCCTGGGGCCCAGGAAGCTGAAAAAGCTTGTGTGTGTGTGCGCGCGCGCGCCCCACCTTGCGCTCCATTTGTTGCTTTCCTGGGCCTCAGGGAAGCTTTCTGGGAGCAAAAGTGCCCCCTAGGAGGATTTCCTGAGGCCCAGGAGGCAAAAAAAATAGAGTGCGAGATGTGAACGTATGCTTTAAAAAAAATAAAAGCCACGCTCCCCCCAGTCACACGGCCATACCCACCTAGCCACTCCCACCTAGCCATGCCCACAGAACCATTAGTAAAAATATTTGCATCCCACCCCTGGTATACTGCAATGGTAAGTAGTGTGAAAGACAGTCATAAGAGCCTTGGTGGCACAGTGGTTAGAATGCAGTATTGCTGGCTAACTCTGCCCACTACCAGCAGTTCGATCCTGACCAGATCAAGGTTGACTCAGCCTTCCATCCTTCTGTGGTCAGTAAAATGAGGAACCAAATTGCTGACTCTGTAAACTGCTTAGAGAGGGCTGTAAAGATGGGTTAGGACAAGCTCGTGATTGGCTGGCCAAGGAAATAAGAGCCATAAATGAGCCAATCCCATTATTATACAAATTCAGCAGTGGCTTCACTGTGTCATTCAAACTCAAAAAAAAAAAAAATTGGGGGCAAGTTTAGCCATTTGGTTAAATGTAGTTTGCCTTGGCCTGCAAACTTTTGCAGGAGGATTCCCAATCTATCTCAACTCATCACTGCCTTGACTATGAATTCAACATATTATGCCATTCCCTATGCAAAACTTGATGACTAGGATCACAGAAGACCTTAAGAGCGAACCTGAAAGAAACCATAATAGTTTAATATGACGTGGGAACTCTGAGATGGTCCTAAATCTGCCAGTTTTAACAAATGAGATTTTCAAGGGCTTCAGACCCACCACCTCAAAGCCCACATGCCATAATTCTTAACTGTATAACACTGGATGTTCCCCAGGGATTAACAGGCCTCCATTTCCCGTTTCCTTGGCCCACGGGAGAAGGGAGTGACGCAAGGCCTGTGCAGAAATAGAGACATCCCAGCCGAGAGCACGCATCGCCTTCCTTCCTGCTTTCTTTCTCTTTCTTTTTTTTCTTCATTTCTGTTTTCTTCTTTCATTAACTTAATCAAAACCATCCCTCCTTTCAGCAAGCTGAGAGGAGGGAGGCTATAGCTCAGTGCCAGAGCAGGCCTGGTTTGAAAACCACTTCTCCATATTGGGAGGGTGGGAGGACATCTTAATAAAGTCAGTTGCCATCCTTGAGATTTTCATCTTCTTTCAAAAACATGTTAAGAACTTGCTAGGGAAACTCCGGACAGGGTTACCCTTCAGCCAGTCCTTGGTTTCAAATGTCTCCTTTCATGTTAAATATATGTCTATTAAATAACAGACACAGAAAGTGCTTTTTGGTGAAATTTCCTACCCATTGTTATGCCTCCCGGGTTCCCTCCCTCCCTCCCTTCATCTTCTCTTCTCTTTCCTTCCCCTTTCCCTCCCCTTCTTTCCTCTCCTCTCTTTTCCTCCTCCTCTCTCTCCTCCTCTCCCCTCTCTCCATTTTCCTTCCTTTCTTCTCTCTCCCCTCTCTCCCTCCCACCCTCCCTTCCTTCTTCCTAAGATCTTCAATCATTTGCTTTGGTGGTGACACACAAAGATTCTTAAAACCCCTTTAAAATTTAAAAGAAATTCCAATATATAAAGCAATATTTGGGAGATGTTACCTCATTTTTCATTCTTATTCCATGGATTTTTCCTTTAAAAATGTTGTATGGACAAAGACATACACCCCAACGCATTATTCTCATTCAGGGTAAGCAATGAAATCCAGGCTCAGAAAAATAATTACTAGTGAAGAACAAAGGAGATGTAAGAAAAGGATAGGAATTATAATGAAATCCAGGTTCATCAGGTGAACCCATAAAACCTATCACCAGGAATGGGATTCTATCGGTTCTGTCTGGTTCTATAGAACCAATTGTTATGATTCTGCGCAGTTCAGAGAACTGGCAAATCACACCACTGGCTGGCCCCGCCCCTCTCTGCCCACCCCTCCCCCTCCCTTCTCACCCAGTCAGTCCTTGTCGCACATGCACAGCATTGCCTGCAACCTGCTTTTGCCCACCTGCCAGACCAGGTAGTGCTGCATGCCTTCTGCTGTGGCCCTGCCTGATCTCCCTGGGTGAGTGAGGCTCTGCAAGCTCTGGGGCCCAGTCACCTACCTGCCACTGCCAGCTGCCTTTCCCCCTCCCTCACTTGCTTTTTGCCGCTGTCACCTGCCGCCCTAACCTGGGCGACCACTTTGCCTCTCACATAGCCTTTTTGCCTGCCACCCCTTCCCTCTCCCACCAGCAACCTCTTTGTTGGATCCAGAACAATCATCCCTGATTGGCCCTGCCACACCTTCCCGGTCGCACTCATGTCAGCAACAGGCATTGTCATTTCGAAGTTGAGGGAGAAGTTGCGGAAGGAGGTGGAGGGTCCTGCAATGGAGGATCTGGCACAGGAGTGCCACTGAGAAGCAGGGAAGTGGCCTTCTAATGGTCTGACCTGGCATTCAGGCTGGCGGGCCATGGGAAATCAGAGCACCAAGGGAAAGGGGGATTTCCAGGGGATCCGCCCTCTCTGTGCCAAATTGGGATCATTCAGGGTAGTCCTAGGAATTGGGTGAGCTGAGCTGCAGCTCCTTGCCTTCTTAGCTCAGGCCGTTTTCTGCAGGAGGAGGACTGTGGAGAGGGGAAGTCTACCTGAGCGACTCCTCTGGTGTCTTCGCCGGATTATTTGGACACTTACAAGCAAGCACAGCTAAAGGCACTGCTGTTGCACATCAGCCCAGGCCTCACCCTGTGGCTCCGTAAAGCCAACACCAAAGAAGTGGGTGTTCAGGTGAACCTGCAGGCAGACACCACAGTGCAATGTCCACTCAGATCTCAGCCGCTCCAGGCCATCTGACCTCAAAGTCCCTCAGGCCAGCTGAGCCAGGAGCCACACAGGCTTCTGCTTGCCTGCGCTTGGTCATCATCTCTTCACCTTACCTGAAGCGGCTGGTCCTGCCCTTCACCCTCCCCTCCCTCGCCTGGCCTGAGAAGGTAACCATAACAACACAAGAGCACACAATAGATACAAACTCAAGGTTAGCCGCACCAAACTTGATTGCAGGAAATACGACTTCAGCAACAGAGTGGTCAATGTCTGGAATATCTGACTCTGTGGTTTCTTCCCCAAACCCCCAAAATTTTAAACTTAGACCTTCTACTATTGACCTCACCCCTTTCCTAAGAGGTCTGTAGGGGGTGTGCATAAGCGCACCAACGTGCCTACCATCCCTGTCCTATTGTTTCTTTTATTTTTCTTATATGTACCCATTTCATGTATTCATAACTATGTATATACTTATACCTATTATCTTGTAAGTGATTGACAAATCAAATAAATAAAAAATAAATAAATAAACAAAACACTGGAGGCAGCAAAGCCTAGATTTTAGCCAAACTGGCTCAGTTCATACAATAACCTAAGGGACAAATAAGTGAATCCTATTTGGGGTTAGCATGTTGTGTGAATTTGGGGTGGTATACCAGTTGTCAGCGTTCCAGAAAAAACAAACGCCAATTAAAAACTCCGATACAGGCATTTTTTCAGTTTTATTTTCTTAGAGTTGTCATACTGGCACATCTGGGAAAACCTGAATCTGGGAGTTCCAGGTTTTCCTTCAATAATTAAAAATACAAAATCCATTCCCCGCACCCATCATTCCATCACATGGTCTAATCACCATCTGTTCCAACTTGAGACGTCCCTTCAACAACTCTTTATCCAGGTGTAGGAATAACATAAACTTGACTGTAAAGAAAAATGCTATTATGTGATAACCACATACGCTCCAAGAAATCCCCCCTTTCAATTTCCCAAGCACAAGAATGTGGCAGCGTGGGAGCCTCTGGTGATACTATGGCTTTCAAAGCTGACACCAGTCTTGTACCTTTCATAGGGACAATTATCATAAGACAATTTGGGCCAGTGTAATAGTTTATTGTAAACTACTCTTTTACAATTGAACACCTATTGCAACTCATGAACACAGGCTGCAAACTCCATTCCTAACTCACTGTCATCCATCCAAGTTTCAGCATACAAGGGAAAGACATACCCTTCACAAAGCAGCAGTGAGGGATACTACAACTTCATTCTCTTTGCTGGATTTAAGAGATTTAGAAAACTTTTAAAAATAATGCCAAACCCCTAGTAGAATATTTCCAGGAAAAAGAAACTCCCAGATAACAACTTGAACAGAGGCAGCATTTTGTTTTAAAGGGTCATACATCCCCTATAAGAATGGGAAGACATTTGGATAAGAATTTCTTTTTCTTTTTTTGTAAGGATATATCATTGTTTCTTTTTTTAACTCTCATCTTAGACTGGGTCTTTTTTTTAAAAAAATATAATTTAATTGATTTTCAGAAACACCAGATTAAAATATAAGCAAAGAAGAAAAAATAATTTTAAAAAGTAAAAAATAACAAGAAAAAGAGAAGATAGATGTTTAAAAAGAAAATAAAAACTGATTTCCAAGTAGAAATAAAATTAGTCTTTTCTTTAATCAAAGCTGCCAATGTCTCCATCTCTTCCAATCCCATCAGCATTGTTACCCATTCTTCCATTGTAGATATTGCTGAGTCCTTCCCTCTTTGTCCGCATAAAAGATTCACTAGTATTGATACATTAAAGCAAAGTTCCATAAAACTAAGCCTTCTCTTCTGAATGGAGATATAATTTGGAAGTAGGAAGAAAGGGCTTGCTAATTGTAACATATGAGCGCCATATTGTGGTCCATTGGTTGCATGTTTTTGATGTTTGCATCTTTTTAAAATTGCTGTCCCTAATTGGTACGTCTCTAGCATGTATCTTTATCTACTTTGACTTTTTTGTAGGGAGAATGTTTCAAGTTAGAATAAGTGTTTCACACTCTTTCTTTCTTTCTTTCTTTCTTTCTTTCTTTCTTTCTTTCTTTCTCTTTCTTAGATTGATTTTGCAGATCATTTGGCATCTTTTCTCGCCTTAGTTAAGTGTTGACCTAGATGTGTGGGATGGCTGCAACCTCTAGGACAAAATTTCTCAATCTTGGCCCTTGGAAATGGGTGACTTTCAATTCCCAGAATTCTCCAAGCAGCTAAGCTGGTTAAACTATAAGGTCTATGGAATTCTGTGAGTTGAAATCCATCCATCTTCAAGTGCCCAAGTTTGAGAAACACTGCTCTAGTTACATATCTCTGTGCTGAAGAGGGAGGAGGTTATAGAACTGTATAAAAAAGATTCCACCTGTAACTTTGTTAATAGCTAGTAAAGCAGGCAGTGTTGGGGGAGGCCAATCTCTTTCCCATATTAATTTTTTGGGAAAAGGTTAGGAAAGAACATCTCTTGCCAGTCACATTAGAGCAGGGAGGCAGGGAATGTTGTGGGTCCCATCCTCGAGGGAGATACACCTGGTGGGACCCAGAAGAAGGGCCTTCTCCGTGGTATCTCCCTCTCTCTGGAACATCATTCCCCCAGAGATTAGAACAGCCCCCACTCTAATACTCTTCTGAAAGGCACTGAAGACCTGGTTCTGCCAGCGGGCCTGGGGAACCCAGAGCAGGATGGAGCCCATCAAATGGCTCGTGTGATCTGCTATCATCGGAGTGGTGTAGTGGGAGTTGTGGGGGGTATGATTTTTTTCCAGATTTCATTCTATTGTACTTTATTAATTTATTTGATTCTTTTTGTTAGTTTTTATTGTTTTTTTTAAATTTTAAATATGGTTTTATATTCTGTAAGCTGCCGCAAGTTGCCATGGGCATATAGGCAGCAATATAAATTCAATAAACAAACAAACAAACAAACAAATAAAATAAATAAATAAATAAATATCTCCTTGAAGACTGCTAATGGCCTTAATAACTACTAAGCAGATACACCATGACAGATGGTGGCCTTAAGATGGGGATACCCACCCTAAAGAAGAATTGGATACATTGCATATGTGTATGTAAATGTGTATATATGTAAAATACTGTAAATATATAAATATGGTAATTAAATAATAACATAAATAAGAACTTGGTAAACAAGCAATAGATTTATTGGTAGTAAATGAATCGAATTGTCACTGAAGAATATGTATATTGTTATAACAATGCTGTAAAATGTGAGAACTTGTTTCTCTTTTTAAAATTTTATTGAAATCTTGAATAAACTTTATAAACAAAAAACAAAAAAGATGGGGATACCCAGCAGCTTTCTGGAGAAGGGGTTTTGAAACCTTCCACCCTAGAGGGCCAACTGTGTTACCACATATGTTCATTTTAATATATAGTATGTATGCAATCATTTGAATCCAGGAATAGCCTGTAGCCTTGAAAGGCTTCTGGGCCTCTATTTCCCTAATTTTATCTGCCATGAGAGAAAAAGTCTCAATTTTAATTCTGAAGAAGCAAAATACTTTTTTATTTCAAAAGAAAAAAAACAAGAAAGTCCAGTTGCCTCCTTAAAAAAAAAGCACCTTTGGGACTAAAGCAAGGTGGTTTAACTGAATTGTGTCTAGCTCCTGATCTCTTTTTTTTTTTTGCCATGGTGGTTAAGCAAATCATGACAGTTAAGTAAATGATGTAATCATTAAGGAAATCCGGCTTCTCACCAATGGCAATCTGAGGTGCTGCAACCATTGTGAATACATGCTGGTTACCAATCACCCAAATTTCAACCACCTGATCATGGGAATGCTGCAATGGTCATAAGTATGAGGACTGGTGGTAATTCACTTTCTTCACTGGTGTCCTTAAGTTCAAACTTGTCTCTAAACAATTGGTTTTAAGTTGAAGGCTACCTGCACATGCCTTTGTGTATCCTTGTGATTCTCTATTGCCCCCTAGTGGATGAAATATGTTTCCTTTCATTGAGAGATTTGTATCACCCCCACCCTGATTTCAAAAGAACTTCATCAGTATTTGAAAGGATTTAAAGAAAAATAGATAGTAAATTACATTTGGGTGTGAGGGGAGATGCCCAAGAAAACACACCTGCTGGAAGAATTCCTCCTTCACAAAATCATAGAGCTGGACGGGAACCCAGAGACCATCAATTCCATCTCTTGCAATGGTAACAACCCCACATAAAGTATCTTGTAACTGATTTGAAGCAATCAAGTGAAAAAGACAATTCATTAGAATAGCGTAAGTCAGATGCAGCCTATAAAACAAGGCAATAGTCAGGAATCAGCGAAGGAATCAATGAGTTGAATTACAACTCAAATAACAAAGTTGGAAGAGATCTTGGAGGTCTTCTAGTCCAACCCCCGCTATTTCACAAGGAAACACTATTGGACAAATAGCTGTCCAATCTCTTCTTGGAAGCCTCCAGTGATGAAACACACACTACTTCTGGAGGCAATGCCTTTCCACTGATTAATTATTCTCACAAGGATTTTCCAGCATTGGTGGATGGCATCAAAACCTGCCAATTTTTGTCTTGGATGAGATCTCCCCCCACTCCCCTCCACACACACCATGCCATCCTCGAGTGCTGGAAAACTCTGAATGGGATTGGCAACTTGCATAGCAACTGTCAAAACTTCCTACATATTTGTTGTTGCTGTAAATGAGGTTCTATTTCAGCCCTCTCCATCCATTTGCCTTGCTGCCTTCATGTGGCTGTTGGTGGGGAGTTTCCTTGACTCTTTCCCCTCTCCCTATGACAACGGCGGGGTTCTCCCGCTCCCCCTCCCAAGGCTGCTGCAACTTCCGTTTTGTGCACGTGAGAATGGTGCTCTGTTGGCTCCGCAAAACTTATCGGGACGCTAAAGGCGTTCTTGCCTTCTCCCTCTTCGAAGATTTGCGCTCCTGGACAGAGACGGACATTTCTTAGCTCCAGGCGATTGAGCCTGGCCGTACCCGAAATTGGGAAGCATCGAAGGAGGAACGGGCAAAAGTGTCGTGGGAACCCAGCCGCGTTCACGTGCTAATGGCTGCAGATCGCTGCGTGCGTCGCGCCGTCGAGAACAGGAAGAAAGTTGGCATCTAATTGTTTGGTGGGGTATCCAAGCCGAATTAAAACTCTTTCATCCTTTGCCTTGCCTCTCTCCCTGGCCAAGTCGCTATTTGAGCGCTCGCGCACGTTTACATCTGATTCTGCCCCCTTTGTACCAGTATAAATGCTATTTCCCCCCCAGAACGATTCAATAATTGGGGAAAGAAAAGAAAAACCGGGGAACTCCTGTTCTTTAGACCTCTTTAGACCTCTTCCCCCATCAGGCACACCTACGCTCAGTTTTGATTGGCTCCCTTTCCCTCCATCTGGCTTCTCATTGGTTCCCGATTTCCGCCCCTTTAAAAACTTTCAGCAAACTTCCTCAACTTCATTTTTCCTTCCCGCGGCGGCTTTTGAGGGTGTTCGTTCTCCGTGCAGTCCAGGAAGTTTAATCCGCTGGGCTTTCCAGGTGAGTTTTTCAGGGTCTCGTATTGCGGAGTTTATTGCTATACATCTTTCTTGGTTTGCACGCATTCTCACGATCTCTTGCCCGCGGAATCCTGGTCTGCTAAAACGAGGGGAAGGATGCGGAGATTGCGGTTCGGTGCTTGCCAAGA
The DNA here is from genome assembly GCF_900518735.1 of Pseudonaja textilis. The sequence goes on along the minus strand of NW_020769512.1, from coordinate 160,335 downwards.
AGGCCTTCATTCTGCCATCTCATTTGAAATTAAACAGCATGAGCCGGTTTTAAATACGTCAACTTACAGGGTTGTCAGCAGACCAGATCAGTGGAGGCTGTCCTGTTTTTTGTTTTCTTTTAAAAGCAACTTTGACCCGGAATGAAAGTGCAACCAGTGGACGCTTTAGAGATATGGTTTAAATAAGCAACTGTTAAAAGACAGAATTACAAGGCTCAGTTTCGAAACTGGCACATTCTGCAGAAGAAAGGGTCAGGAAAAGTGAGGAAGGAGAAAACTAATGGATTAGACTTAATTATTTAGGGATGCCTTTTTATCCACTTCTTCCTTAAAAAAAAATAATTTAATAGAATAACAGAGTTGGAAGGGACCTTGGAGGTCTTCTAGTCCAACACCCTGCTTGGGCAGGGAACCTTATACCATTTCAGACAACAGTTATCCAATTTCTTCTTAAAAACTACCAATGTTGGAGCACCCACAACTTCTGAGGTAAGCCTTTCTATTGATTAATTATTCTAATTACAACAAACTTTCTCCTTAGTTCTAGGTTGCTTCTCTCCTTGATTAGTTTCCATCCATTTCTTTTTGCCTTGCCTTCAGGCACCTTGGGGAATAGCCTGACTCCCTCTTCTTTGTGGTAGCCCCTTAGATTCTGGAACACTGGTATCATTTCACCCCTTAGTCCTTCTTTTCATTTAACTAGTCATATCCAATTCCAGCAACCGTTCTTTTATACGTTTTAGCGTCTCCGGTCCCCTAATCATCTTTGAAAATATAAAATAAAAGTAACAGATAAGAGATAAATGTACATGCTGGTTTTTTTTTAATCAGATTGAACAATAGTTTTCAAAATTCATCACCTGTTTCCTAATAATACAAACTCTGAAATAAAAATTGGCTACCTTTAGAGTGACATCATTCTTATGTGAAGAAATGAAAGCTTAAGATTTCATCAGGGAGTTCACTTAGAAGTGGCGTGAAATGTGAGCAACAGGTTTTATCATAAAATTGGCAGCACAGTAGCATATTAATGAGATCAGAGATGGAAGAGTTCAGTCGTACAGTGTTAGTTGAAGATATGTCTCAAGGGCTTCCTAATCAGTAGCCATTGAACTTCATATGGATTGAGATGTTCATTGTGAGCTATTTTTTTAACCTTTTGTGATGATGGTGTTGCCAAGAAAAGAGACTGAGAGGGAACTTTTTAAACTACAGATGCAAACTAAATAAGATACCTAGACTATAGGGTATTTGGTGCTGTCCGAGTTTGGTTGTTTTCTTCCAGACATTTAATTATGCAACTAGGTAACACATCAGTGCTAGAAGGGCACTTCTAGTACTGATGATGTTACTTAGTTGGGTAATGAATGTCTGCAAGAAAACAACCAAATTCAGAAAGCATCAAAGCTACAGATATTCTCACGAATGAAGGCAAATAAAATATTTGAGGCCATGGTGGCACAGTGGTTGGAATGCAGTATTGCAGGCTAATTCTGACTACAGTTGGCAGTTTGAATCTTACCAGGCTCAAGATTGACTCAGCATTTCATCCTTCCGAGATTGGTAAAATGAGGACCCAGATTGCTGGGGGCAATAGGATGACATTGTATATGGTGCAGTGGTTAGAGTGCAGTACTACAGGCTACTTCTGTGCCTACCAGCTTCCTGCAATTTAGCAAATCAAATCTCACCAGGCTCAAGCTTGACTAAACCTTCCATCCTTCTGAGGTGGGTAAAATGAGGAGCCAAATTGTTGAAGGCAATATGCTAATTTTGTAAACCAGTTGGAGAGGGCCGTAAAAGCACTGTGAAGCAGTTTATAAATCTAAGTGTTGTTGTAAACCACTTAGGGAGGGCTGTAAAGCATTGTAAGTCTAAGTGCTATTATCTTCTATTGATACCTGAACTGCTTCACTTCCTTTTTTTCCCCTGGCAGGTAATTGGGGTGTCTCTCTTTTGTCAATATCACCATCCAAAGCAATGAAGCCGCGACGACTCTATATAGCTGTGAAAGATTTCACAGGGGAAGCGAAAGCAGGTGGAGAAGTCAAGATACCCAGGGGTAGCTTACTAAGTCAGGAAGATGCCCGTGTAGTCTCCCCCAATGGAACATTTTGGGCCAAGGTCTTGGATGCAGAAAAGGTGGTGCGGGTACCACCCTCGATGGCCAGAGAACTGAGCGGAGCCCAGTCTGGATTGCTAGAAGCCGTGACCAACGGAGATGAACGCCTGGCACTCTTCAAGCAGGAGCGGTGGATGCAGAAGCTCAGCGCCCTGGGGAAGGGTGACCAAGTGAGGGTCCAGATCACCTCTGCTTCTGGGCAGAAAGTTCCAGGCATCATCCGATACCGAGGACCCATAGACAAGAACAAGCAAGATACCAGCATCATCTTTGGGGTCGAGCTGGTGGTGAGTAATACCGTTGGCAGAGCGGTTGTGCTCAGTTTGCGGTTGTGCAAACGCATCTGAATGGAAATCCCAAGCCATTTGGACTATGTTGATCACATGAGCCGTGGTGGCGCAGTACTTAGAGCGCACTACTGCAGGCTACTTCTCCTGGCTGCCGGCTGCCTGCAATTTGGTAGATCAAATCTCACCAGGCTCAAAGTTGACTCAGCCTTCCATCCTTCTGAGGTGGGTAAAATGAGGACCCAAATTGTTGGAGGCAATAGGCTGACTCTGTAAAACACTTAAAGAGGGCTATAAAGCACTGTGAAATGGTGTATAAGTCTAAGCGCTATTGCTAACTCTGCCCACTGCCAGGAGTTCAATACTGACCGGCTCAAGGTTGATTCAGCCTTCCATCCTTCCGAGGTGGGTAAAATGAGGACCCTGATTGTTGGGGGCAATAGGCTGATTCTGTAAACTGCTTAGAGAGGACTGTAAAGCACTGTGAAGCGGTATATAAGTCTAAATGCTAATCCAAGCTTGGAACCAAAACACATTGTATTTCTAAGTTTTGTTTCACATGCAGGTAGTCCTCAACATACAACAGTTCCTTTAGTAACTGTTTGAAATTACAACGGCACTGAAAAAAAGTGATTTATGACCACTTTTCACATGGCCGTTATAGCATTCCCATGGTCACGTGATCAAAATTGAGATACAACTGATTCATATTTATGACACTATGTCCCAGGGTCATGTGATCCCCTTCTGCAACCTTCTGGCAAGCATAGTCAATGGGGAAGCCATTGACCACGTTACTGACTTAACAATTGCAGTGATTCATTTAACAACTCTGGCAAGAAAGGTCATAAAATGAGGCAAACTCACTTGGGCTAATTGTGATCATGAGGATTACCTGTAATGTAATTTAGAATGGGAAGTCACTACAACCTTTTTTATATCTTGGCTACAAAAATAGCTGATATGATAGCTCACGTTAAGTGCTTTTAAAGAAAAATTGGCCAAAAGAGTGATTTTAATATCCCTACAGCAAACAAATAAGCCACTATTTGCATTATGCTGCCTTGCTTATTATGGGAATCTGCAAGCACATTTTTAAAGGCTAGTTTTATTATGCCTTCAGCATGTTTATGGGGTCAGAGAGAAGTGTTGCTCAAAAAAGCAAGCTGGGTTTGACTGTTCATCGAAGAATCCTCTATTTATTAAAAAAAATAGTTTAACTCCTACATATGACAAACTTTGTCAATGATTCTGTGCATGGTTGGATTTTTATTTGAGAACCAGTCAGAAACAAGAATTTGGGAAAGGAATCAAATTGCATGCCCACCATTTGAAAATTATTTGAATATTAAAATCATAGAATGCAATAAGATTTCCTTGTTGAGCCTGGCACATCGCTATCTTCTCTTGAATAACCAGAGCAGGATTGAATAGATAATTCTGAAGAGATTTTCTTTAAAAAAAATTGTATAATGGTCTCGAGCAATGTTTCTCCACCTAGCCAATTTAAGAATAACAGAACAGAATAACAGAATTGGAAGGGACCTTGGAGGTCTTCTAGTCCAACCTTCCTGGGTCAAGCAGGAAATCTGATACTATTTCAGACAAATGATTGTCCAATCTCTTCTTAAAAACCTCCCATGATGGAGCACTTAACAACTTCTGGAGTCGTTCCCTGATCAATTGTTCTTATTGTCCGGAAATGTCTCCTTAATTCTAAGTTGCTTCTCTCTTTGATTCGTTTCCATCCGTTGCTTCTTGTCCTTCCTTCTGGTGCTTTGGAGAATAGCTTGACCCTCCCTCTTCTTTGTGGCAGATGGGTGAACTTTAACTCCCAGAATTCCCCAGGAATTGTCCACATAGCTTGCTGAGATCAAGAAATATTGATCAAAAAGATTCTCATCTTCATTTGACCACCAGAATTCAATGGTTAAACTGAGGTGCAGTTTCTCAGCTAAATCTGCCCGCTGAGGGATGGAGACAGAGGTGATATTCAGCAGGTTCTGACCAGTTTTGGAGAACCAGTAGCGGAAATTTTGAGTAGTTTGGAGAACCAGAAAATACCAACTCAGACTGGCCCCGCCCCCATCTATTCCCTGCCTCCTGCATCCCAGCTGATAGGCTGGGTCTTCTTTTGTTGCCCTGCACAGGAGAACCAAGCTGGAAAGTAGGTTAGTGGGGTGGGGAGGGAATGGAGATTTTGCAGTATCCTTCCCCTACCATGGCCACCAAGCCACACCCACCAAGCCATGCCATGCCCACCAAGCCACGCCCACAGAACCGTTAGTAAAAAAAAATTGAATCCCACCACTGGATGGAGAGTGAGATAAGGAATAGATTATCTTTCTGGAAGAGCCATTGTCCTCTTTTATAGGGTTCAGCCACCGGGAAAGGTTTCACAGATGGCTCCTTCAAAGGACAGAAGTTCTTCTCCTGCCATGAGAACTGTGGCGTCTTTGTACCTGTCAGCCGGATTGAACCTGACAGACTGGTTGAGGGTAGTCCAGCAGTACCTCAAAAAGGAGGGATCCGGAAATGTAAAAGAGTCCAGCTTACCACAGGAGATCCCTTGTCATCCCCAGAGCTAACGATTGGAGACCGAGTCTCCTTCAAGATGGAAAACAGCACCCCTACTGGTACTGTGGTATACTGCAACCATCTTCCAGAGAAATTCGAAGCGGGAGTATTTGTGGGAATATTTCTAGTAAGTACTTGTCTGGTTGATAGAATCTCCTGAACATTAATTTGACACCCTTTTTCAATATTCAGTATTTCCTCTCACTGTTTCAGCATTTCTAAAAATGTTGAAACAGTAGGAGCAGGGGAAAGTTAGATGTTTGTTTCTTCTACCAGTGGAAATTAGGACAAAAATGGAAAACGTTTGTCATGCTGAATTATCAATAGCTTTTCAGATCTAAACTCATGCTAGTATTTTGTAGACTTTGTTAAATGTCATGGGTTTTTTCCCCCCAAACGTTTTGAGTTGTGGATGTATGTCTGTATAACTAATTGAAATATATTGTTGATTTGGCCAATTATGCATACATTTTTATTTTAAAGTAAATATTGATTATTGTATTTATTGATTAGATTTGTAAGCCGCTCAACACTGTGCTAATTCTTGGCTCCTTACAAAATAGAACTACTTTAAGAAAGCAGCTTATATAGAAAGAAACCTTCATTTTTTTATTTTTGTTGTAGATACAGCTACAAGTAGCTGAAATTTAATAGCATTGGAGCCTTTTCTTCCTGTTTAAGAGAAACAAGCAGAAAAAAGGTTAGCATTGAAAATAAAGAGGTTATCATTTTTAGATTTCCTCTACATCAAACCAAGAAAAGTTTTCAGCAAAAAAGAAAAGTTCAGATAAATGAAAAGAAGGAAATGAAAGGTCACAATTAGGGATCTGAAGCCCCAAAAGTGGTTTAATGTGAGTCCACAAGAAATAACTGCCAGCGTCATAGCTGTGTCTTTTGCTTGACTTCCTTGGTGAGGTTTCCTTAACTTAAAGGTCTCTTCATTTATAATTACGGAACTACCCTATGAACCCAAGAAAAGATGCAACATCTTTAGAGAGGTGCCAACAAGGCTAGTCTGCTCTAAAATATCTGGACTTTACATCCAATGCCTTTGGATGGCTGGGGAATTCTGGGAGTTGAAGTCCACATTTTTCAAGTTGTCAAGGCTTAGAAACTCTAAATGAAGTATTCCATCATCTTCACTACTTTTAAATCTTGCTATAGGATCAGCCTGTGGGATCCTGGGATGGTTACTTCAAAGGTACACCTCTCTGTCATTTCCCATCACCCAAATATGGGATATTGCTCCCTCTTTCCAAGGTATATAAAGGTAAGATTTATACTAATCAAGGTTTGGGGATATTCTTGCATTTTTCACATTTTGCCAAAACATTGAACCTTTGTGTTTTTTGAATAAACTTTGATTGCGGTAATAATTCATTATTGTCTCTGTCAAACACTGACATCTTGGTTAGTGATGCATTATTTTTTCAAAACCATTGCATATTATAATGTATAGAACATTTTCTGCAAATTATTTGAATTTTCAGCCAACAATAGAGCTTTGTCTATCTCCATATGATTTGTCTCCACAACCGGCACATCTTTGACCAAGGCACAAGCATTCCTTATGTATCTGTTCATAGATTAAATAACCAAAGGGGCTTTCACTCTTCTTTTTCTTTGTGAGGTTTTATTAGGTACTGCAAAGCTTTAAGAGTTCTCTGCTAAACAAAAAATTCCCTCAACACTGTCCAACTATTTACAAAGTCTGTATTACTATTACTATTAATCTTCTCATCACTCTTGAACACACACCCCATCCCACTTTTGACTATATGACTGTTAACATTGTTGCGCTTATATCCTTACGATTTATATTGACTGTTTTCTAGTATGCGTCGATTGCTTATTGTACCTTATGACTATCATTAAGTATCGTACCTTATGATTCTTGACTCTTGACAAATATATCTTTTCTTTTATGTACACTGAGAGCATTTGCACCAAGACAAATTCCTTGTGCATCCAATCACATTTGGCCAATAAAGAATTCTATTCTATTCTATTCTATTCTATTCTATTCTATTCTATTCTATTCTATTCTATTCTATTCTATTCCTATCCCTATCCCTATCCCTATCCCTATTCCTATTCCTATTTCTATCTTATCCTATCCTATCCTATCCTATCCTATCCTATTCTAGAAACTTGCTCTGGAATTGTTGAGATTTTCATTTTAATTCAGATTGTTAAAAGGATAAATTGTGTGTCCAAAATCCAAATTGCACATTGGGAGAAATTGAACATCAAAGGCACACACTCTTCTAAAACTACTGGTTATCCTCTTCTTACAACAGTTCATTTAGTGACTGTTCAAAGTTACAACTTTGAGGGGGGAAAAGTGATTTATGGCCATTTTTTACACAACAGCGGCAGCAACCCCCAAAATTCAGGGGCTTTGCAACTGGTTCATATTTATAATGGTTGCAGTGTCCTGGGATCACGTGATCATCTTTTGAGACCTTCTGACAAGCAAAGTCAGTGGGGAAATTCAGATTCACTTAACAACCATGTTACTAACTTAACAGATGCAGTGTTAAGAACTTAAGAATTATGGCAAGAAAAATGGGGCAAACTCACTTAACAAATGTTTTACTCGAGCAACATAAATTTTGGCTCAATTGCGGTCGTATCTTGAGAACTACTTGTATATTAGAATGAGATTGTGGTTAAAATACTTAGTTTTCTCTCTCCCTCTCTCTCCCCCCCCTCTCATATTCAAGAACAAGTTGATAAAAGTAAAGAGGTCCTGAATAGCAGCTCCTCCACCCCTACCTCAGATGAATATGAAGACTGCCCATCCACTTCCTCCATCAGATATCCGCCACCAATGAAGGAGTGTTTCTCCCAGAATTCTCCACCTTTAGCCCCTTCATCAAATTTTGAGGACCTCAAGGAAGAAATAGCACAAGTTTTTGAGAGGAAGAAGAAGAAAAGCAAGGCAGAATCCGAGGAGGACCAGGACAGCAGAGAATATGACCACCATTCCTTGGAGATCAATTCCATGGTGGAGGTTTATAATCCACCCATCTATGGTGTGATACGTTGGATTGGAGACTTACCAGATGCAGATGAGACAGTTGCTGGCTTGGAGCTGGTGAGAGGGGAAAAAATAGGAGAAGAGACACACCCAAAGGTGCTTTTCCAAAATGCAACTGGACTTCCTTATTTTTTCCCTTGGAAATATTTCACTTCTCATCTAAGAAGTTTCTTCAGTTCAGAACTGAGGAAGTTTCTTGGATGAGAAGTGAAACATTTCAAAGAAAAAAACCAAGAAAGCCCAGTTGCCTTTTGGAAAAACATCTTTGGGACTACCGTGACCAGGATGATTGAGCATCTCCATAGACAAGAAGAGGCACAGTTGCACATTTTATTCTTACTAGTCTAGTAACTTACTAGTCTTTTCCATAGATATGCAGTGATTCCACATCACTTTCAGAAGGTTATTTCCCAGATGAGTTAGATGCCTGCTAATTCCTTGATGCTAGTAAAAATGTATCTGTAAATCAAAACCAGTCCTATTATGGCCCTTCAACTAGAGAATAATAATGTAGTGCTTCTCAACCTTGGAAACTTGAAAACATGTTGACCTCTTGCTGGTTGGAGAAGTTGAAGTCCATACATCTTCGAACTGACAAGTTTGAGACACACTGGCATATTTTAACATATTATAACATAGGGCCATCTGAATCCTCCTTACCTCTTTAGGCCAGCAAGATGTTCTTTTAATTATGATCATAATCGGGACCAGAATTCCTGTTACTAAACTTCAGAATTTCTAGGCTGTTGGTTTGAGCTCCGAGCCTGGTAATTTGGTTGCAAACATTTCATCACCATTTGAGGAGACATTGTCAGTGTGTTTTGAGTTGTGCTTGTCTGTCAGAACATAGGTCTTTAAATACCTTTTAATGAGATGTGTTCTGACAGACAAGCACAACTCAAAACGCACTGATGATATCTCCTTGAATGGTGGCGAAATGTTTGTAACCAAATTGCCAAGCTTGGAGCTCAAACTAACAGCCTAACTACCAATACAAGCTACTAATATTAAAACACATTTCAGAATTTCTGGTTGCTAACAGTAAGGTATGTTAATAAACAAAATTGAAAGATGTTATAAATTGTATGACAGAGGGAATAGGTTGAGGGCAATTGAGGATGTACAAGCTCACCTCTTTTTTACTTTTTCCTAGGAAGAACCGCTACCAACAGGCTGCACAGATGGACAATATAAAGGGATCCGCTATTTCTACTGCCAACCAAACAAAGCCCTCTTTGTCAAGCTGAGCCACTGCCATCCTGACTCACGTTTTGACACCTTGCAAACTCCTGAAAATCCTGTTTTGCGATGCAACTCCTTGGGTATGGCTTACAGCAATGTTGCTCAACTTTTACAGCAATAAGATATGTGGAATCCAATTCCTGGAATTTCCTAGTCACTATGCAAGGTTTCATGCCCCTGTTGGAATCTGATTCTGAGGGGGAGGCTGAGCAGCTGACAGGGAGTGTGAGCATGGCTTCGGTGGCTGTGGAAGAAACTGGGGAAGGGCAATATCTGGCTGGGCAGAGCAGGGGAGAGGTAGAGCAAGGCAGAAGGAATTCAGAAGAAGATCCAGGCCCAACCCCTCTTCATCCTAGTTCATGCAGGGAGGAACGGTGAAGGGAGCAACATGAGTTGCATGGCTTACAGGGAAGGGAAATGCCCTGGTTCCCTTCATTAGCTACAGCTGGGAACACAGCGTTTAAAAAGGGAGATTGCGCACAGCAACTTGTTGGAAGCAAATCGTGAGTTATCTTTTATTGTCGAGGCTTATCTGGGTTCCTGGCATCTTCCCAACTCTGTGTGTTTTGTTGGCCTTTGAAGTCTGCAATTCCTTATCCTGACCTGTCCAGTTAATTGCTGCAGTGTGGTTTGTGTGAATTTTTATTTACAGTTGATACGTACTTTGTTTTCGGACTGAATTTACTCCACCTAAATACTGTTTTTGAGAGAGTTTTTTCTCCAGCAGAAGGTAACTGGACATTGGGGGCAAAGTTGGAGGTATTAAAGGGACTTTTCTTACTTATGTGACTGTGTTACCTTTGTGCAACACCCCAGGTCATCACACAAGGGAATGGAATTCTGGAAATTGATTCCAGATTTAAAACAGTGTTTCTCATATTTGGCAACAGTAGATACGTAGATTTCAACACTCAGAATTCCCCAGCCCACATGCTGGGATATGGAATTCTAGGAGTTGAAGTCCATAGATCTTAAAGTTGCCAAGAGAGAGACTAGAAGCAAAGCGGGCTGAAGATTGGAAATTGACTAGCTTCTTCTTAACCTTAGTAAGCAACAAGGGGTCTCGCAAAAGTCATTTGACTAAAGTAGGGGGTTTCTGAGCTTGGCAACTTTAAGACTTGTGAACTTTTAATTCCCAGAATTCTGCACCAGCCTTAAAGTTGCCAAGTTTGGTGACCTCTGACTAAAGCATCCACTCTCCATAGCTATTGGATAGATTGGCTGGGACATGTAGAATTGTAGCAACTTCCAAAGGGTTATCAATCCTCCTCTGGAACTAGTGATTAAACTTTGGGTTTAATCAATAATTCTCAAGCTAGGTCATATAGGAGAGAGGCTGAAGAATTGGGTCTCCCTCAGAAGTTGGGTGTAAGAGGTTTTGAATCCTCATTTCCTCCCTGTTTCTTTTTAACTCCATTGAAGTGAATGATCTAGTAAATAGAAGTTAAAAAAAACTAAATCACTGTAATAATTATTTGCTTATATTTTAATATAGACCTTTTCATTGGTTTTGCTTTTGTTCCATTTTTTTTTAAGTGGAAAGTCCCATCTGATTGTTTCCAACACTAAATTGTACTTTGGAGGAATACTCAACCTCTGTTATACATCTCTGTGTTGGAGGCAGAAGTTCTCTGACACTACTGATTATTTCTCTCATTATTCCTAATGTAGGACTGTTGACTTTATCCTAATGGAGAGATGGGAGACAACTTACAGGGTTCCTGTTTTAGCCTATGTTAGCCCTGATGGGGAATCTTGGAAGCTTCTTTCTGGAAAGGATGAAGGAGCAACCATGCAAGAAGGGTGTCTTCATGGCTGTTAGTTCCATCCTTTGCTCTTTTCTCCTAGACTTTCGGGTCTATGCCAGTGCCAAAGTGGAAGAAGATACTCCACCACCACCATTGGGCAATCAAGGTTTGGAACTTCTCTCAGGGTGGAAGAAGGGGATCCAAGGTCATTGCAACTCTTGCTACCTCGATGCTACTTTGTTCTGGTAAGGTGTATTATCCGTTAGACCCTGCTTTGGTTTCCCCTTTGGAGCTGAAATGTCTATGGCCTACAATTAGTTGAATCTGGGAAGATCTGCCAGTACTTGGAGAATTGGAGAAAACATTGGCAGATCACGTTCCTTTTCATGCAAGGATAAGGATAAAGGATTAAGGATAAATGATGTGGAGAGCCATAATCGTGGTGATTGGATTTGGATGAGGGAAGCTCAAGTTCAAGTTTTCACTTGATCATGGAGGCTATCAGAATGGTATATGCCAGTGATGGCTAACCTTTTCGTCCTTGTGTGCCTGCACCTATAATGCACTCCACACGCAACCCTCCTCCCCCTGCGCATGCATGCATGACCCCCATTTGCTGCACGCCTCTCCCCATGCACACGCAATCCCTCTGCACACACCACACCCCTCTGCACATGCACACGTATTTCACGCATACACCCAGTTCAATTATGGTTGTAAGTTGAAGCCTAATGTGTATTATCCAATTTTTCCTTTCCCCGGTTTCTCTTATCCCAGTTTGTAACCACTAGACGAGGGGTGTCAAACTCAATTTTATTGAGGACCACATCAGTGGTTGACCTCAGGGGGCTGGGCGGATGCGCATGGCTGATTGGATAGGCATGGCCAACTAGGTGGGTATGGCCAGCTTGATGCCACTCCCCAAACTGCTGGCATGTTTCCTTTTGACAGTGGGTAGATCGGGCCAAAGCCATGCTGGCCATCCCTTATATTTTCGGACCAGATTCAACCACATCACGGGCCAGATCAGCCTGTGGGCCTTGTGTTTGACATCCCTGCACTTCTCTTCAAAGCTGGGGGAAAACCTCTGAAGATCCCATTTTTCTCTTCTGCTTACAGTATGTTCTCCTTTACGTCTGTGTTGGATTCAATGCTTTTACGCCCAGCAGACAAGAACGATGGGGAATCTTACACCGAGACACGAGATCTCTTGAGAACGGAGATTGTTAACCCTTTGCGCAAGTGAGTTTGGGTTTATCCTCTGAAAAAAGTCCAGTCGCTCTCTTTCATTTATACATATTCTGCAAGACAGAGAACAGCTGGGAATTTCTAAGATTGCCAAACATTTTTGTGAGAATGCAGTGTGAGAATGCGGTGGTGGGTTAGTGCAAGACGGGGTGGCTTCCTATGTAGATGAGTCATCTTCACTCTGTCTCTTTCACTCTCCCTGAAACAGACTATATCATTATGTAAATTCTTAAAGTCCAGCGCATAACAACACCTAGTAGCTATTGTTATTGGTAATCGTGGCCTTGTGGAAAATTTTGGAAACATTTGAGCTTTCCTTGGGCTTCATCATTGAAGAAAAGGTTTTGGGGGATCCTTTCACAAATTCAAGACAGAAGACACAGTTACAAGTTTAATGAAAAGCAGGAGTAGAGGGTGACATGATAGCATTGTTCCAATATCTAAGGGGCTGCCATAAAGAAGAAGAGGGGAGGTCAACCTATTCTCCAAAGCACCTGAAGGCAGGACGAGAAGTAACAAATGGAAACTAATCAAGGAGAGAAGCAACCTAGAACTAAGGAAAAAAATTCCTTATAATTAGAACAATTAATCAGGGGAACGACTTGCCTCTAGAAGTTGTGTGAGTTCCAACATGGGAGGTTTTAAAGAAGAGATTGGACAACCATTTGTCTTAAATGGTATAGGTTTCGTGCCTGAGCAGGGGGTTGGACTAGAAGACCTCCAAGATCCCTTCCAACTATGCTATTTTGCCATTAAATAAATTGCTTTCTTTAGTGGCATTTCTTTAGCGGCACAAATTCTTTGTGTGTTCAATCACGCATGGCCAATAAAGAATTCTATGGTTAATCCCATTAGGATAATAGGAGAAACATCACCACTCCCTGCTCCCTTTTCACTTTATTTCATATTTCTTAAAGTGGCAGGGTTGAATCTAGTTAATAGTGGGCTGAATGCCTTTAAGAATTCTCAGGGTTGGTCTGGGAGAAGTGGGGAAAGGAGAAGGAAGGAGATGATTTTCCAGGAGGAGGTTTTGACTCATCAATCCACTAAGCTTTTAATTGGTGAATCACAGGAACATTCACAAGGGTGGTACTCAGTGGTGGGATTCAAATTATTTTACTACCGGTTCTGTGGGTGTGGCTTGGTGGGCGTGGCAGGGGAAGGATGCTGTAAAATCTCCAGTCAGAGGTGGTATTTACCGGTCTCCGAACTACTCAAAATTTCTGCTGCCGGTTCACCAGAATGGGTCAAACCTGCTGAATGCCATCTCTGGAGTAGTTTTCAGAAATAAAGGCCTGTTTGAGGAACTGAATCCTTTAGTTGGGGTTATGAGACACATAGGTTCTTTTCACAGACTGGAATATTGTGCTTTATTATCTCATAATATGATTCGTTTGCTCTGGCTTAGTCTTATCTCCAAATCAATCTGCAGCATGGTTTCCAAACCCAGGGGTTAGACAAATCAAAACCAGGCCATAGTAGTTTAGCCAAACATGAGATCCACCACTAATTTGTACATGTAGTTCTCAACTTACAATCCTCGCTTAGCGACCATTAGAAGTTGCAACAGACCTCCCTGGAGGTACTGAACAACTCAGTTCCAAAGTTCTGAGAGCTGTTTCCCTCCCTGCCATCACATGACCACCTCGATGCTCGATACTCATGAATTAATTAGGGCATCCGTCAGAACCCTGACAGTCAGATGCTTGTCACATTTACCTCTATTTGCAGCATGACTGTATTTTACAACAGGTTTTTTTTTGCTGAAAACCAGCATTTATTTCTGACTTTTTAACAAAAAATACCCATAGTGAACCATTGGTTCACTTAATGACCCTGGCATCTACTTAATGATCATGCAAAAGAGATCGTAAAATTGGGTCCCTCACATAGGTACCCTGTTTTAAGACTTACCACTATTTAATCGTATGATGGACAGGCTCCGTTATGACTATAAATCAGGGACCACTCAGTCATGTATTTTATGGAAAGACTGACAACTCCTTCTTGCCTATCAATCTCTTGCCATCTCTGGAAAAAAGCAAACTTTTTTATAACCCTTTGTTTGAGGTACTTTTGTTTGAGGTACTAATACCACTCTGTAACGCCTTAGTAAGACCACACCTAGAATACTACATCCAGTTTTGGTTACCACACTATAAAAAAAGATGTTGAGACTTTAGAAAAAGTGCAGAGAAGAGCAACCAGGATGATTAGGGGACTGCAGACTAAAACAAATGGTTGAAGAATGGTTACAGAAACTGAGCATGGCTAGTGTAGAGAAGAGAAGGACCAGGCGAGACATAATAGAAGTGTTCCAATATTTGAGGGGCTGCCGCAGAGAGGAAGGGGGTCAAGCTATTTCCCAAGGCACCTGAAGACCACACAAGGAATAGTGGATGGAAACTTATCAAGGAGAGATTCAACCTGGAAATAAGGCGAAATTTTCTGACAGTGAGAACAATCAACCATTGGAACAGCTTGCTTTTGGAAGTTGTGGGAGCTTCATCACTGGAGTTTTCAAGAAGAGATTGGAGGAAAATGGTGTAGGGTCTCTCGACTAGATGACCTACAAGGTCCCTTCCAACTCTGTTAATCTGAAATCTGACTTTGTGTGTGTGTGTATGTTTTTTTTTCCCCCTACCTGATAGGAATGGCTACGTGTGTGCTACCAAAATCATGGCCTTGCGGAAAGTTTTGGAAACAGCTGGACACTCCTCTGGCTTCACCAGTGAAGAAAAAGGTTTGAGCCTGTGCACGTCTGATTGTGAATGGCAGGAAGGGGGTATGGGTTGAATAGTAAGCTGAAGGAGCCATTTTGGCAATTGTAAAAGATGGAGAAAGAACGGGGAAGGAAGGGAAGAGAAGGGAAGGGGTGGAGAGCTGAGTGATCTGTATAATGTTAGTATAAATCTAGTCCAGTCCTGTAGCATATTATTAATTCTGGATCATACAGAACCATATTTTTGTGGCGTGTCAGCCGTCGTCCCCTCCAGCAGCCAAATCAGTTGAGGAGGAGGCATGGGAGTCAAGGTCAGCATCAAGGCAATATCAGATTGATGGGGAAGAGGGAATAGAGCTGGGGGCGGGGGGAGAGAGAGAGAGAGGCGGAGCCTGGGCCATCCATCAGCCCTCAGATAGAGAGTCAACAGCCCCCAGGTCTGGAGGTGACTGATAAGGAAGAGGAGGAACAGCTGGGTCCAGTGCTTGATGTGCAGAAGACAGAGGAGAGGAAAGCAGTGGAAATCTGTGGACTGATCCTTAGGATGGAAGAGTCACTGCTGCTAGCAAGGCCCTACCCTAGCTCTGTGGATAAAAGGCAGTGGGCGACAATGAATAGATGTGGCAGACAACTATTCATCTTCTGATCAGCCGGACTTGTTAGCTTGCATTGAACGAGAAACTTTTTGCCAGGGTTCCTGGCATGCCTAATAAAAATCTTCTGTGTTCACTTCAGAGGGTTTTTCGTGTTTGGGAAGCTGGGTCAGAACACATATTGACACATCTTTTCATTTTGTGGAATATTGTATTCTGTCATCAATTGATAATGAACTATCTTGGCCATCAGGAGTATCCATCTCTTTCCAACAATGTATTAGCATTTGCAGATCTTCTGACAGTTGGGGAAATAGGAAGAGGTCTTCTTGTTATCTAAGATGGCTCCCACTGCTGTTGAGCTTCAGAGGAAAAATGGGGATATAATTGGGAAGGAAGGTTATTTCTATTCTTCCTTTCTTTCCTCAAGGGAAAGTAGGTTTGTCTGAATGGGGCATACAAGCGGGGGAGGAAAAATTACCTCAGCATTTTTGCTTTTTTCTCTCAGACCCAGAAGAGTTCCTCACCCTGCTCTTCCGAGTGCTAAAGATGGAGCCTCTCTTTCAGATCCGGTAAGAAGGATAAGCTGTTTTCTATTTGATAGTCCCATGCTGTACGTTTGTGGTGTTCAGAACAATTCAGACTGTCTCAGATTCAAGATTCTCCATTTGGAGTTCAAAACGTTTAGTTTGGAGGCAAAGACGTCTGTTTTGCATTCAAAATGAGGTGGTTTCAATTACTCGGAACTCACAAAGCAGCCCATTTTACATGTTTAACAACTGTTTCAAACTCAAAATGGGGTATACACTGAGGTAAATTAAAATAGGGAGTCATGGATATTTGTGTGTGTGAGGGGGACAGAGAGAGAGAAAGGCTGACTTTGATTACCTGAGATAGGTACAGGATAATAATATATAATAATTTTTAGTTATAAAGCAATGAAGTTACTGTGTCCACAAAACACCCCTAAATTTCTATTTTACCTTATTTTGATTGTTCTGTTTTGCTAGGCAGTATCTGTGCACTCCTTAGAATAGTTTTTGCAACCCTGAGGGATAGAAACTTTGATCAAGAAAGTAATCCATAGTAGACTCTGTTGCTTACATTTTCCCTACATTTACAAATTTTGTCACAGTTTATTCCAGACCAAATAGTATCCCCTACTCGAATTCTCTTTTTGTCCCCTTTGAACACAGCTCAGCTGGCCAGGACCCTCATGGCTGCATATTCTACCAGATATTTACTGAAGACCACCCAACTCATGTGGTCCCAACAGTTCAAGAGCTTCTGGAGGGATCACTGGTGATTGGGGATCTCAAATTCACAGAGGTGAGATACAGGACCGAAAAGATACACAGATGTGACCTTCCCATCACCTCAATATTGTTTTCAGCAAGACAACTTGTACCACATTTGAAGGACTGCAGGGTACAGAAGGTTGGTTTAAGGCAAGGGTCTTCAAACTTGACAGCTTTAAGACTTGTGGACTTCAACTCCCAGAATTCCTCAGGTAACATGACTGGAGGAGGGATTTGGGGAGTTGAGGTCCACAAGTCTTAAAGCTGTCAAGTTTGAAGACCCCTGATCTAAGGTCAGGCACATTGAGAAGATGGTGGTTGCACGATCAGAGTGATTTAGTTCCATTATTGTAGCCATCATCTTGACTACAGGTAGCTCTCAAGTTACAACAGTCCATTTAGTGACTGTTCAAAGTTACAATATCACTGTAAAAAGTAACTTATGACAGTTTTTCACACTTATGACCATTGCAGCATCCCCATGATCACATTTGGATGCTTGGCAACTTACTGGTACTTATGATGGTTGCAGTGTTCTGAGGTCATGTGATCATGTTTTGTGCCCTTCCGACACGCAAAGTCAATGGGGAAGCTGGATTCATTTAACAACCATGTTCCTAACTTAACAGTTGCAGTAATTCACTTAACAACTGTGGCAAGAAAGGTTGTTAATGGGACAAAATTCACTTAACCACTTGTTTGACATAGCAATAGAAATTTGAGCTGGATTATGGTCGTATGTTGAGGACTACCTGTATTACATGTTCCTGTTTTGGGCCAAGCTGCCAGGGTAAGGTTTCCCCAAGTCTCCATGTAGTCACCAAATGTTTTAGTTCATTCCCACTGTGATGGCGCAGTGGTTAGAATGAAGTACTGCAGGCTAACTCACTGCTCACTGCCAGGAGTTTGAGTCTCACCAGCTCAAGGTGGACTTAGCCTTCCAACCTTCCAAGCTGGGTAAAATGAGGACCCAGATTGTTGGTGACAATAGGCTGACTCTGTGTGATGACCTGGGGCATGGCACAAAGGCAACACAGTCAAGTAATCATTAATTAATTAATTATTAATTCCAATTTTGCCCCCAATGTTCTGGTTACCTCTGGGCTGGAGAAAAATTCTCTCAGGAACAGCCTTTCACTGCAGAGAATCAAGTCCAAAATGTGGTCAACAAAAACTTTAAGTATAAGTCCAATCAAGGCAAGATGAGGTAATTCATCTGCCATGGCAAGAGAAGGAATTCCAGACCTGAAGGAATGGTAGTAATTCAACATGGTTGGGAGGGTGCCAGGAACGCAGATAACCAAAGTCAATACAAGATAAACTCACGTTTGTTCCCAGCAGATGCCGCACTCAGCATGCTATTCTTTTAAACTCTCTTCCCAGATGTGGCTAATGAAGAGAATCAGGGCCCTTTCCTCCCTCATAAGCCATGCAACCCACGTTGCTCTCTTCTTCATTCCTCCCTGCGTGCCATAGGATGAAAGGATAGGTGGGCCTGGGTATTCCTCTGAACTCCCTCTCCCTTGTTCTATCTCTGCCCAGCCAGACTTTGCCCTTCCCCTGTTCTGCCCAGCCAGACTTTGCCCTTCCCCAGTTTTCTCCACAGCCAACAGAGCCACACTCCCACTCCCTGTCAACTGTTTTCTTCCTCGGATTCAGACTCCGACAGAGGCATCACACTCTGTAAACTACTTAGAGAGGGATATAAAGCACTGTGAAGCAGTATATAAATCTAAGTGCTATTGCTATTGTCATTCTAAATATTATAAATAAATGCTATGTAATGGCCCTTTTTGGAACAAATAAAGGGGATTACAAATTATATTGTGCTATATACATATAAGTGGTATAGCCCTATTTTAGTTAACTATAGCTGTAAATAAAATCGAATCAATTGTAATTTCTCATTTGGTCACTCCCAATTCTTTAAATTACTATATTTTTCAGACTATAAGATGCAGTGGACCATAAGACAGACCTGGGTTTAGAGGAGGAAAACAAGAAAAAAAAATTGTTTGCCTCTGTGAGTCCCAATTTTGCTCTTCCCGGCAGAAGACGCAGAAGCACTCTGCAGGCCAAAAAACAGGCCGATTTTTGGCCTCCCAAGCCCTCCACAGGTCCCGTTTTTGCCATCCCCAGCGCCCAGAAGCACTCTGCAGACCAAAAATGGGCCCGTTTTTGGCCTCCGGATACATCTGTGGGGAGGCTGAAAAAGGGACACAGGGAAGCTTTGGGAGGCCAAAAATGAGCCCATTTTTGGCCTGCAGAGTGCTTCTGGATGCTGGGGAGAGCAAAAATGGGACCCGCTGAGGGTTGGTAGGCCAAAAACAGGCCCATATTCACTCTATAAGACGCACAGACATTTCCACCCACTTTTTTTTTTTGGGGGGGGGGGGGGAGTGCGTCTTATAGTCCGAAAAATACAGAATGTTTTAATTGCGATTGTGCTCTTTTTCTCCTTTCATCCATGAAACATAATGTAAAGAAATGATTGTTTTTTAAAAACCTATGGCTATATCTTGAGGGTAGAAAATTATCAGCACATTTATAATTGCAGAGAGAACAAAAATTAACGAACTCAAATTAATTTTTAAAGCTGGACTGCCTTGAGTAATCTTATCCAAGGCAGTTACTGTATGCAATACAGGTAGTCCTCGACTTACAACCACAATTGAGCACAAAATTTTCTGTTGCTAAGCAAGACATTTGTTAAGTGAATTTTGTCACATTTTATGACCTTTCATGCCAAAGTTGTTAAGTGAATCACTGAAGTTAGTGACACGGTTGCTAAATGAATCTGGTTTCCCCATTGACTTTGCTTGTCAGAAGGTCACAAAAGGGGATACATAGCACTGCAACCATCAAAAATATGAGTTAATTGCCAAGCATCTGAACTTTGATCATGTGGATGTTTTTAAGTGAAAAACACTTAAAAGTCAAACATCTGTTTGAGATTCTCAGTAATCCAGGCCATGGTTGCCCCCAAAGTGCTTTTCCAAGATGCAAGTGGACTTTCTGATTTTTCTTTGAACATTATTTTGATTTTTCTTTAAAGATGATTATGCTTTTCATTCAAGAAGCTTATTCAGCTCTGAAGAAGCTTCTTGAAGAAGCTCTGAAGAGCTGAAGAAGCTTCTTGGATGGCCTTCAAAGAAAAACCAGAAAATCCAGTTGCCTCTTAAAAAAGCACTCATAAGTCACTTTTTTCAATGCCATTGTAACTTTCAATGGTCACTAAACAAACTGTTGTAAGTCAAGGACTACCTGTACTACCTGTACTTTTCCATGGTTTCTTGAAACAGATTTGAAAAACCTTAGATCTGCCTTTGGGGGGGGGGGGGGGGTTCTGTATGCAAAATGGGGGCCTATCAGTAGTCCTCCCACTGATTGACTGTAACTTTGTCGCTTGTATCCTTACGATTTATATTGACTGTTTCCTAGTATGATTTGATTGATTATTGCACCCTATGACTATTCTTAAGTTTTGTACCTTATGATTCTTGACTCTTAACGAATGTATCTTTTCTTTTATGTACACTGAGAGTATTTGTACCAAGGCAAATTCCTTGTGTGTCCAATCATACTTGGCCTATAAAGAATTCTATTCTATTCTATTCTCATCTAATCTTCATTCCAATCTCATCTGGGTGCTTCCTTTCTTTTTGACAGGCCCCTTCATGCCTCATCCTTCAGATGCCTCGGAATGGGAAGAACTTCAAAGCCTTTCGGACCATCCAACCCAGCCTGGAACTTGACCTCACAGATCTTCTGGAAGAAAGTAAGGGATGAGAGAAAGAAGCATAGATCTCTGTCATAGGACTTCAACTGTATGTGCTATGTACATCATCTGAGAATCTAGAACAGGGGTCTCAAAGTCAATTTCATTGTGGGCCACATCAGGGTTGTGTTTGACCTTGGGGGGGTGGGGCCATGGTGGGGAGGCAGCTCGACGTCACTCATATTGGGGGAACCTGTGGCAGCCAAGTGTTCTGCCAGCAAAAAAGGGCTCCTGAGCTCCGTTTCCAGCTGCAACAGTCTCCTGCAACCTTCTGCCAGCAAAAATGGAGCTCGCAAGCTCCATTTTTGCTGGCAGAGGCACCACAGACTGGTCCTTTGCTGTTTCCAGGGTGGCCCACGGCCTAGATCTAACCTCCCCATGGGCCAGAGCCGCAGTTTTTGAGTTTGACATCCCTGATCTAGAACAGGTTAAGGGCAAAAACTGGTACAGTTTAGCCTCCCCACAAGACAGACAAGACCAGGAAATCACAGGAAAGCTAAAACTACTTTGTAATGAGATTGGCTATGATGATGATGATAATAATAATTAATAATAATATAGAATCTTGGAAATATGATTGTGTGTTATCTCCTCCCCCTTGTAATAGTTCAGTGAAATATGAAGGTATTTGCCTGACCCGTTTCCATATATTATCTTCTAGTTCTGGATCACATCTTTTGCCTAGGTAAACATTGTTGCTTCATCTTTGTGAAGGTTATTTTCCTTAATGGTTTTGTCTACTATGCTAACTGCCATAGATATTTTGTGGAATCTCTCAAACCTTCCTCTACTATTTACTCATTGTGGTTGGTTTAATGATTACATTAAACCAACCACAATGAGTAAATAGTAGTAATTAGAATGGTGGACAAGGGCCAGAAAGTCCCAACCTGAAATGTCCTTCACTATTAAAATTATTTGGATTAACTAATAGAGCATGATTACTTTTGGTCAACCTTGCTCTGTTAGTTCAATCTGGTGAGGTGGTTGTAGGGAGAAAAGAAAGAATAAATGTTATTTATGCTGCCTTGAGATCCTAGCAGAAAGGTGACCAAACAAGTAAGGAATCACAGAGAAGTTGAATGCTCCCTTTGAAAACTTTTGAGCTTCTCCTTCACTGAGCTTTCATCCTTCACAATTTGCTACTTTGCCTTCTTTAATATTTACCTAAACCTGTGGCCTTCACTACATCTTGGAACAATGAAGGCCCATAAATGAACTCCACTCAAGGTTGACTCAGTCTTCCATCCTTCCGAGGTGGGTAAAATGAGGACCCAGATTGTTGGGGGCAATATGCTGACTCTGTAAGCCGCTTAGAGAAGGCTGTGAAGCATTGTGAAGCGGCATATAAGTCTAAGTGCTATTGCTATTCTTACTGTGTTCCTTTTGTCTGTTTGTAGATTTCAAAGTCACCAACTGATTTTTTTCCAGTTTTTTAGGCCTGGAGAAAGGGAAAAAAAGTTTGTGGTGAATGCCTTCCTCTTTGTAGGGAAAATAAAATTTACATCAGTTTTTACTTGGCAATAATTACAGAGTATTGAAGGTTATTTCACATAATCCACAGCTAACTTGTTGCTTTTAACTTCTAACTTAGCCCAACATTTCTGATTTTACCCCTGCAGCTCCCAGAGAATGTTCTTTATGCCAAGGACTGGCTGTGATGGAGTGTCCAGATTGCTACCGGGATCCTAGTTTTGGCATGCGACACATCAAACAATTCTGCAAGATTTGCAGTCAGCAGGTATCTTTGTGCTGGCTTTCCTTCCCAGGTTTCTTCCTTAAGCTATGTTTTGTTTGACAAAGAATATATAGCCAAAAGATGACTCAGAGTTTCTAGTTAGGATCCACCACCACCCCACTTAATGCAGAAAAGTTGGAATGTATTTGACAGATGTAATTCTGCTGAGGGTAAAACCATGAGTATCATGATACCGTGGTGGCATAGTGGTAAGAATGCAATACTGCAGGCTATTTCTCACTGCCGGCTGCCTGCAATTTGGCAGTTCAAATCTCACCAGGCTCAAGGTTGACTCAGCCTTCCATCCTTCCAAGATGGGTAAAATGAGGACCTAAATTGTTGGGGGCAATATGCTGACTCTGTACACTGCTTAGAGAGGGCTGTAAAAGCACTGTGAATTGGTATATAAGTCTAAGTGCTATTGCTATTGTCAAACTGCCTTTTAAAAAATTTGGTGTCAGTTGCATGTACTAAAATTAGAAATCCAAGGTTTCAGTCCAACACACCAAAGCCATGTTAAAGAAGATTCCTGTGCTTGCTTTGCCTTATTTTTTTGTATTTATTTTTTTGTTAAATTTATTTGCTGCCTATCATGCAGTGGAGCTATTCTATGTGGCTCATTCTAGGTATGTATAGTCTTCAAAAAGGTGAGTGAAGAGGAATATAATTCTCTTCTTCTAATATCTGATAACTCGTTGAATAGAATATCTGCCCTCTCCTCTTCCAGAAAGCAGGATATGGATTAAAGGAGAAAACAGGTAGTAATTACTTATTAGAAGATGCTTATTAAAAATGCTTTAGACCAGGGGTCCCCAACCTGTCAGCTGCAGCCCACTACTGGGCCGTATCCTACTAGCAACCAGACTATGTGAGTGGCTGGCCAGTGCACATGTGTCTATGTGGTCACCCACACTCCACACTAGTGTGACAACAAGCATTGTGCAGGTCACACTAGCGTTGTGGTGAGCATCAAGCTGAGTATTGTGCTTGCACTAGCATTGCGGTGGGCTTTGTGCTCGTGGCCCTGTTTGCATTGTGTATGCACTCGTGACCTCATTCGTGCACTTCACATGTGCACATGCGTGTAAAGCCATCTGCCCCTTCTGCTCTCACGCCGACAACCTAGAAATGTTGGGGAATTCTGCTTTAGAAGAGAAGTTGGACAATTACTCAGGTTGCTCTCCTTCATTGGATGTGATCAAATGGAAGCTAGACAACCATCTATCTGGGAATTTTAGACTTTCCAGAATGTGGATTCCTACACTGAGCAAAGGGTTAGGATTTCATGCCTAAAGGCTTCATGAATTCTGAGACAGGAAATACATGCTTCTAGTCCTGTTTATAGTGGAGCTTTTTTTTAATAAAAGGGAAAAAAGGTAATGGATAACTCAATAATCAAGAAAGCACCTTGCAAAAGAGTCATCTGAGTTTGTGTTGCTTGATTAACTCTGGTTTTATTCTTGTTACCATATTTTCCCGAAAATAAGCCCCTTCTGGAAAATAAGCCCTAGCATGATTTTTCATGATGCTCAGAATAATATCCATACCACCCAAATAAGCCCCAGTTAAGATGGTCAGCCAGACAGACATGTTTAGTACCGTATTTTCCTGAAAATAAGACCTAACTGGAAAATAATGTCTCTTTTGGAGCAAAAATTAATATAAGACCCTTATTTTGGGGGAAGCACGGGAACAAATAACTAAGTGTGTATGTTTGCCCAACTGGAAAGACTCAAGGCAGATTTGTTTACGATCTTTTGGTGTTCTTTGGCCACTAATCTACAGGTTCACAAGCACCGGGCCCGACAGTACCACCAACCCCGTCCACTGCATCTTCCTGAGGAGTTTTCTCACTTTGGCTCTTTGCCAGAGACCATTCCCCGCCAGACAATGCAGCTCTTCGCAGTTCTCTGCATTGAAACAAGTCATTATGTGAGCTTTACCCGCCACGGCCCAGATGTCCATCAGTGGCTTTTCTTTGATAGTATGGCAGACCGTGAGGGTGAGTTTTTTCAAAACGTGTTTTCCAAAGAAAACCAAGGTTTGTTTTAACAATGCTATGTTTAGCTTGTAAAATTGGACTGATTTGTTGACTCATTTACATTCCAGTAGTGAATTGGCTTGGAAATCTCCCTCTGTCTGAACGTTTAAACTGAATCCTCAGAATTAGTTTGATTTGGATTTTTTGAAGGAATTCAGAAAACAAAAAAGCCTTCTTTGCAAATAGGTTGAAGTATTAAATGCTGTCCAAATTGACAATTGGAAAGTACAGGAAGTCAGAGGTAGGCTGCTCGGGGTTTGCCAGGATTCGAGAGAGCCCCTAGCTAAGATTCTGTGCAGTTTGGAGAAACCACAAATCCCACCCCTGGCCCTCCCCTCCTACGAGTCCCCACGCAGCCTGTTTTGGATGCAGATAAATGCAGGGCATGGGCGGAGGCTCAAGGAGGGTGAAAAACTGGCCTCCAGAAGTTCAGGAAGGCCAGAAATGGGTCCATTTCCAGCTTCCAAAGAGCCTCCAGAGCCCGGGGAGGCTCTTTTCACCCTCCCGGAGACTCGAGGAAAGCCTCCAGAGCCAGGGGAGGGCAAAAACCCCACCCCACCATGGTGCAGGAGGCCAACTAGGCCATGCCCGCCATGGCCATGCCCACCCAGTAACTGGGCAAACAACCCATTGCTAAAATTTTTGACATCTATCCCTGCAGGGAGTCCTCAACTTATGACCCCAATGGAGTCCAAAATTTATATCGCTAAGTGAGAAATGACTTCTGACCATTTTACAACTTTTCTCGCCACATTTGTTAAGTGAATCACTGCAGTTCTTAAATTAGTAACACGGTGGTTAAGCTCCCCCATTGACTTTGCTTGTCAGAAGGTCGCAAAAGGGGATCACGTGACCCTCTCAGGACGCTGCAACTGTCATAAATGTGAGTCATCCTGTCAAGCATCTGAATGTAAATCATGTGACCATGGGGATGCTGCAGTGGTCGTAAATGTGAAAAATGGCCAAAGTCACTTTGTTCAATGTTGTTGTAACTTCAAATGGTCACTAAAAGAGCGGTTGTAAATAGAGGACTTAACCTGTATCCAATTCCACAAATTAATCAACTGTTCAGTTTGCAGTTTGGTTGAATCATTCTCATCCCCTCTACTATTATTGTTTATAGGCAGGATTATTTGCACACAAATGGGATTTAAAAAGTAAATGGAAGCTCCAATAACCTGGGCAGAGTTAAAATGTATATACAGTAACTTAAAGTGAGCCATAACTGCAGTAACTGCCTGCAGTTGGGCAGTTTGAATCTCACCAGGATCAAGGTTGACTCAGACTTCCATCCTTCCGAAGTCAGTAAAATGAGGATCCAGATTGCTCGGGATAATAGACTGAGTCTGTAAACTGATTAGACAGGGCTGTAAAGCATTGTGAAGTGGTACATAAGTCTAAGTGATAAGTGCTATAACAGGGGGCAGTCTCTAATTAACTCTGACTAATCTTGAAAAGCTAAATCAGATCAGACCTGGTTCATACTTGAATATGAACCTCTAGAAAACCCCATGGCGTTTGGTTGAATCAATGTTTTTCATCATTGACCATTTAAAGAGGGGTTGACTTCAAACTGCCAAGGTTGAGAAACACTGGGCTAGCCTAAAACAATAATCAATTAATAATCAATTAATTAATTAATCAGAAGGTGGCAATGGCAAGCTACCTCCATTGAGAGTTGTGATGGTGCAGTGATTAGAATGCAATACTGCAGGCTACTTCTTTTGACTTCCAGCTGCCAGCAGTTCAAATCTCACCTTTCACTCCATTCTCACCATGCCTTTCACCATTCACTCACCCTTCCATCCTCCTGAGGTCAGTAAAATGAGGACCCAGATTGTTGGGGGCAATATGCTGACTCTGTAGACAGCTTAGAGAGGGCTATAAAGAACTGTGAAGCAGTATATGTGTAAGTGCTATTGCTCAGTGCTATACCAGGCATTGAGCTTAGCTCAAAGGAGTCTTTATTTTTCTCTTACTTTTGAGAACATAAAACATACAATTCAAATGAACAGCAGCCATGATAGCCTGAAATCTAAACAATATGTTTGTTGCTTGGATAAATATCTTATAATGATCTTAATAAGCAAATTTATTGGATACTTGATGGGAACTTTTGCTTGGCCTGAAAAATTTTTTTTTCCTAAAGTCACTCCAAATCTCAGAAAAATCAATAAAGGTAGACATTTTCAGATATGCTGTTTATTGAAAGGGCCGAAATCCCACTGATCAAAGGTTGGAATTCCAATAGTAAGTTGATTTGTTTTCCTCTTCTGTTTCTTTCCATGCATACCCTCAATCCTTATGCCTATATTTTTTTTCTTTCCCAAGGTGGATTGAATGGCTTTAACATCCCTCAGGTCACACCTTGTTCAGAAGTAGCAGATTACTTGGAAATGCCCATAGAAACTCTGCAAGGCTTGGATCCCAAATCTTTGCCCTCTTATGCCCGCCGCTTGCTCTGTGACGCTTACATGTGCTTCTACCACAGTCCTTCCCTCAGCCTCTACAAATAAAGGTTTGGATGAGACAGGAGATTGTAGAAGAGAGAGGAACTATGTGGCTGCATGAATCCTGTGGCTGATGTGGCTGCAAACCTGAGTGTTTAAACCAGAACCCAAAGGTGCTATTTTTCCAAGAGGCAACTGGAGTTTCTGGTTTTTCTTTGAAGACGTTTTGTTTCTTGTCAAAGGAGCTTCTTCAGTTCAGGTTGCCTCTTGAAAAAAGCACCTTTGGGACAACCATGACCTGGATGATTGAGAATCTCCATAGGCATTTAAACCAGAACCTTTGCGAGAGATAACCTGAGAGAACAATTCAGAAGCAAAGTCTATATATTGTAACCTAGACTTTACAGATGGAAGCCATATTGGAATCTGCTCTTCCTTTAAGGCTAATCTAGACGAAATGTTTAAAAAAGACTTCCCCTGACCACTCTTCGCCATTTTAAATCTTTTAGGGATGGTGGACACAATCAAACTAACTCTGTCCACTTGGAACAACTTATCAAAGGATGTTTGGATATTGTATGTGAATGTAAAAAAAAAAATTAAGACAAACATGCTTCTAAACCCATCCTCTGCTTGGGTGCTTCTAAACCAATCCTGAAGGATCTTTTTCTACTGCATGAAACTTGTGGGCTGTTCCAGTCCTTTCACCAAGTCATCACACTCTCAGATTAGAGAAGTGGTGGCAAAAAACAGTCTTCTCAGTGATGATACTTTGTCTCCAGACACACAGACCTGATGTGTGTTCTGAGGTCCTTTCAAAATCACCTGTAAATTAGAATCATGTGGTAAGGCCACATTTGAAATATTGCTTTCAGTTTTGGTCGCCACAATGTAAAAAAGATGTTGGGACTCTAGAGAGAGTGCAGAGAAGAGCAACAAAGATGATTAGGGGACTGGAGGCTAAAACATAAAAAGAATGGTTGCAGGAATTGGGTATGTCTAGTCTAATGAAAAGAAGGACTACGGGAGACGTGCTAGCAGTCTTCCAATATTTGAGGGGCTCCCACAAAGTAGAGGGAGTCAAGCTATTCTCCAAAGCACCTGAGGGCAGGACAAGAAGCAATGGGTGGAAACTAATCAAGGAGAGAAGCAACCGAGAACTAAGGAGGAATTTCCTGACATTTAGAAGAATTAATCAGTGGAACAACTTGCCTCCAGAAGTTGTAAATGCTCCAACAGTGGAAGTTTTTAAGAAGAGATTGGACAACCATTTGTCTGAAGTGGTGAAGGGTTTCTTGCCGAGGCAGGGGGTTGGACTAGAAGACCTCCAAGGTCCCTTCCAACTATGTTTATCTATTCCATTCTAGAATATGAATTGGACACCCTTTTCAAGAGAGATTACAACAATGGTGTAATATGGAAAAATTGAATGGAAAGAGAGCTATTGAATTTGTACCAACTGATAGAGGATGATGAAACTTAACGGTCTGTGTTAAAAGGCAAAAATTATTTACTTCATGGTTATATTTACAGTTACATTGTTTGTTAACAACATTGGATCACCAGTATGTTTAGCTTTGAGACACTTGATATATTAGAACAACTTGTTAAATCCTTTACATTTAAAAAAAACTGTTACTCGTTTTAAAAGATACTTCTTATCAATTATTCAATATGATATGAAGATCATAAGAAATTAATGGAATAAATAATTTTGAAATTCTTCTGTTGCCTAGACAATTAGAGACTATTTGAACTTCTGTAGCAAGAATGCCACTGGACTCAAATTATGACTTATAGAACAAAAAATATTACTTAGAATTTGTTATGTATGTATAGAAAAAGATATTCAAAAACAACATTTTGTTGGAGATAAAGTAATGGTTTTTTAAAACACACCTTCTTACAGTTTTGCACTTACCAAGTTTTGGGAGAAAGTACTAAATTACATAAATATAATCATATGAGAAAAAACTAGAATTTTCAGTCAATAGTATTCTTTTGAACTATGTACCTTAGAATTTGACAACTGGGCAATGAAAATGGCTTCTCTGTGTCTTTATTATAACTAAATAACTGACATTATAACATTGGTAAGATAAATGTGTGGCTTTTCCTTCAATGGATTGAGGGCCTGACAGCACTTGACATCTGTAAGTGAATTGCCTATAGATGTAGAATTTGTATGAACAACTATAATGAAATACAGGGCTCATTTAAACAAAATACAACTTAAAATGATACATAAATTATGTATGTGTCTGTGTGTACTTGAATAAAAATTGCAATAAATAACTATTTTATCTAATAGAATTTTAACTAGTTATTGCTAAAACGATACACTTTTTTTTCCCTTTATATTTTTTTCACTTTTTAAAAGAACTTTCTATGCGGGTTTTTTTTCCTTTTGGCAAAGTATGTATTTTTATATTTTCCAATGTTGTTTTGTTTTTTCAATATTTGTCATTATTTTAAAAGAGCTATTAAAAAAAATTTTTAAAGAAAAAACTAGCTTATATTGGTGTTGCAGTATTGAAATTATGACTTGATTACTGTTTGGTTTTATTGCTTTAAACCAGTGGTATTTAAACTTCAATACATACCTTAAGTTTATGACCTTCCATATAATACATAATACATAACTTCCAATCGAATTCTGCTTGGTACATTCTTATAATACACACTATATTCTTTAAAAAAAAAAGAAAGATTGTAAATATATATAATCATAAACACTCATTCCATTCCAGTTCAGTTCTATCATTAATAATCATTAAAATCTTAACATCTTTAACACTTCTTTTCAATTAAATATCATACTTCCTTAAAAACACACATAATCTCCATAATTAATTTTTCCTGTATTTCTCTTCACATATGTTTTATAAATCATTAAATATACCTTTTGTTACATTTATTTATTGACAAGCATTCCACTGAATTACAATAGCTATTTTATCAGACATTTTAATCATACATTGTTTCATATTTTCTAAAATTATTTCTGCTTCTAATATAACCATACTATCTTATGTACCTTTGCAGAATCCCTTTTTCCATTAAGTTTTCACCCATTATCTCTAAATAGGACCTGTTTCTCTATATTTTGCTTCTGTCCTTTATAACTTCTTTTCCTTTTCTCCCTCTCATATTCTCCCTCCCTCTTTTACCCCCTTGTCTCTCTAGTTCTAATTCTCTCTTCTGCATTTCCCTCTTCTGTTGCTTTCTATTTTTGTACTTATTTTTCACTCTATTTTTTTTTAGTTGTTTTTCCCAATCTTAAACTTTCCATTCTCTTTCCCTCCTTTCCTTTTTTTCCCCCATCTAAGATTACTTGTTCATTAAAGATGGCTTCTTTGTTGCAATCTTCTTGTTCTGCAGGCATTTCTTGTTGTTTCTCATAATTCCAAATCTCCATTTCTAAAAACTGAAATACGAAGCCAAAAGAACCTTTCCCTTCTTGTGCATCTTCTTTGTACTTTTTAAGTTTCATTTTCAGTTCTTCTAAAAGTGGAGCCACTTTAAACAGTTTTAAACAACCATCCAATTGATTTTAGTCATTCAAAACAATAACCAAGAATCCAGAAATCATCAAGTAATCCAGATAATCCCAAATTATATCTTCTTATTTCTTTTTCAACTTTCTCTTCCTGGGGTTTTTGTTGCGATATTTCAGTTAGAATGTATCTTTTGGAAGTCTTGTTGAGATTTTGCTGTAAGTTCTTTTTTAATTCCAGGCAGTCTCCTCCCTTCCAGATCCTACCCTTTTATTCTTTCTCTCTCCTTTCCTGTTTTCAAAAGCTTTTAATTATCCAGAAATTTTTATTATCCCTTTGAATTTTTATTTTCAGCATTAAATGCCTATTGATGTCAAAATGGATTTTTTTCCAATTTCTTGCTTAAATCTCTTAGCTGTCAGTATAGGAAAAGGAGAAAACCAAATCTTTTCCCTTTTCTCTCTCCTTTGCAGCTTAAAAATCTTAGGGAACAATGTTATTGTTTTTTAACAGTTTAAATTCCAGGGTACCTTGTTTGTTGCTTTTGCTGTTTGACCCGGTCAACCAAAACTTTCACTTCTTATCTTCCTCCTGCACATTCTTTTCCGGTCGAGTTCTTCTTTGAGGTGGCCATTTCTGATCACTGCTGAAACCGCCTTCGGGAAAGGGAGTAATGGCCAGCTGGGGAGGAGAGATGCGGCTCTCCTCAACCCTGCTGGCAGTCTCCCCCCTCTTCATCACCTCTACAGGGTGGCTTAGCCCTGAAGCCAGCCAGCTCTGGGCACTCCAGCGGCGAACATGGATCGAAGTGTCGCAGAGACGAGGTTTCGGTCTGTCACTGAAGAAACTCAAACCGGAAGTTCCTGGGATTCAAATTTCTGTGGGTGTGGCCTAATTTGAGGGTGTGGCTTACTGGTCATGTGACTGGGTGGGCATTGGGTGACTGGTAAACCAAATACAAGTAGTCCTCACTTAATGGCCGGTTGCTTAGCAAGGGTTCTAATTTATGATTGGCCTCCCCAGAGCTTCTTGACCTGTTTTTGGAGTTTTGACAGCCACGTACACACATACACACACACTCCCTTCTGACCCTGCTGGAGCAGGTCATTGCACTAGAAGCGGCAAAGGATCTCTGATTAGATTCTAGTAGTGAATAGAATCTAACCAGAAATGCTTTGCCGATTCTTGTTGATTTTTATTTGTATTACTTTATGTTGCTGAATTGCATTGATGTGTGTCTCTTCTTGTGCACAACCCAGAAGCTTTTGTGATTCTTTGCAGCAAAAATTACTGACCTCTGGCTTTGCTCTACTTTTCAAACGTGCCGCCACTGCTGCGTTCTAGGTGCCAGCCCTGCAAGTCCACCCCATTGAGCCCGCTTCACCGGAGGGACCTGCACTGGAGAGACCTGCCCAAGCAAAAGACAATTGGGTGAGCCTGAGAGAAGGAAAGAGAGAGAGAGAAAAGAGAGAGAAAGAGAGAATGAATAAAAGAAAGAGAAAAGGGAAAGAAAGAAAAAGGAACAGACAAAGAAAGGGGGAGGATGGAAGGAAGGGACAGAAAGAAAAAGAAATAAAGAAGGAGGGAGGGAGGGAGGAGAAAGATGAGATATCTATTCTAGTCCAATCACCTGCTCCAGCAGGGTTAGAGGGAGTGTGTGTGTGTGGTGTTCTTGTAATTTACCAGTACATTTTGGTTTTGCCTTCTTCAGAATTGGCACTGTAATACATTGGGGAAAAGTAATTTTTTAGGGTGGAGATCTGGTCCAATGGATCGTGTTTAAAGCGTCAACAAAATGTGAGAGCTTTCTGATAGTCTTGACCATGCTTTGTCCACAAAACCTTTAATAGAAGCCAAAGAGGTTTCAATGTGCTGGCAAAGATGTTTCAATGTGGAAAAGGGCCTCAGTCTAAACTAGGCCTCATTTCAATCTGATGCATCAGGTTTCTCTCTCTCTCTCTCCCTCCCCCCTCCCTCCCAGACTGGCTTTGCTCTACTTTCCCGATGTGCCTGCGGGGCCAGTGCTTCAAACATGGATGGATAGAGAGAGAGAGAGAGAGAGAGAGAGAGATAGATTGGTAGATAGGTAGGCAGGCAGGCAGGAAGTCAGACCTTTTCGATGGATGCATGGATAGGTAGGAAGGTAGGTAGGAAGGTAGATAGGTAGGAAGGTAGATAGATCTATATTGATAGGTAGGTAGGTAGGAAGGTAGATAGATCTATATTGGTAGGTAGGTAGGTAGGTAGATAAAAAGACAGGCAGGTAGGCAGGAGGGTAGGCAGACCTTTGGGGTGAATGGATGGATGGATGGACATGGACGGACAGACAGAATGGGACAGTGGCAGCACTTTGGGAAAATAGAGGTACTTTCCCAATGTGCTACCGCCACTGTGTTCAACGCGCCGGCTCCGCAGGCTCACCCAATTGAGCCCCTTGCACCGCTCCGGTGCAACAGTCAATGGGGTGAGCCTGTGGTGCTGGTGCCTCGAACGCCCCCCCCCGCTGCCTCTTAGTGTCCTCAAGGGGGCCGGCAGAGGGGCGCTAAGAGGCAGTAGGGGGGCGTTTGAGGCACTGGCCCCACAGGCTCACCCCACTGACTGTTGCACTCCTCTGGAGCCAGCGCCTCAAATGCGGCAGCACGTTGGGAAAAGCCAACTCCACTGCATTCGAGGCGCCGCCTTCGAAGTGGTGCAATAGTCAATGGGGTGATCCTGCAGGACCAGCGACTCGAACACCCCCCTGCCACTTCTTAGCACCCCTCTGCTGGCCCCCTTGGAGGTGCTAAGGGGTGGCAAGGGGGCATTCAAGATGCCAGCACTGCAGGCTTACCCCATTGACTCTTGCACTGGAGTGATGCAAGGGGCTCAATGCGGAGCCAGTGCGTTGAACGTAGCGGTGGCACATAATGTGCCGCCTCTGCCACATTTGAGGTGCCGGCTCTGAAGCAGTGCAACAGTCAATGGGGTGAGCCTGTGGGGCCGATACCTCAAACGCCCCCCTGCCACCTCTTAGCCTTAGCGCTCCCCTGCCAACCCCCTTGCCTTTTAGCCCCCCCCTAAGGCATTCCCCCCCCCCCCCCAGGGGCAGTACCGCCCACTTTGGGAACCACTGCTTTAAACCCAATCTTTTAAAATAATATATATTTATTAAAATTTGTCAAAATTTGTCTAATGCGGGATTTAGCTATCTTCAAACATTGAGTATCACATTGCAGTGTTGAATTACTGTATAGCATAAACACTAAAAACATTTTTTTTTAAATTTAAAATAATAAAAATTTGGAAAAATTAGCATTTATCTCAAGGAATCAGCCATTTCACCTTGTGCTCTCATGTGGGAAAAATCATATATGTCATTGTATAAGTCCAATCATGGATAAACAAGGCCCTCTTAATATTTTAGCTAATATACCAAGAAAAATGGACCATCTACAGATAAAATGGCTCAATTTTTATTGTATTTTGATTCAGAAAAAGTATCACCATATAGTCTCATGGATGATCCTCATGCATGGTCTCATGAATTTTGGGGTTGATTTTGGCCCCTAGAATTCTAGGCTTATCTGCAAGTGTATACAATAGGTCTATTTTTGAACTTAATTTAAAACAATGTACTGCACCACACTTTTTTTAAAGTGCAACTTATATTAAGGCTCTGTTTTACAGCATGGTTACTCTGATCAATAGAATGCTATGGGAACATCAAAAAGGGGATTTAAACCAGTTAATGAAATTAATTCAAAACAGTGAGTCATGCATAGCAGGGGTTGCCAACCGTTTGGATCACAGGGACCACCAAACTCAAAATTTTAAATCCCGCGGACCAGAGATCTTGGGAAAATCCCCCAAAAATCTGCAGGAAAATTCCCCATCCCGTTTTCCTACTGATTGATTCATTCTTCATTTGGGATTGCAGGATACTGTCTCCAGCTCCGTTCTCAGGGGGAGAGAGAGAGAGAGAGAGAGGGAGGGAGGGAGGGACAGGAGAGAGAGAGAGAGAGAGACTTTTGGCTTCATGCAAGGAAAGCAGCAGAAGTCTTTCTTTCTCTCCCCCAAACACTGCCAGAAATGAGTCTCTGTGAGACTTGTTGCAATGGTGCAGCCTCTTGGAGCAGGATGCCTTGCAGGGTCCCAAAGATTCATTTCTGGCAGTTTGGGGGAGAGAAAGAAAGGCTTTTGCTGCTTTCCTTGCATGCAGCCAAAAGCAGAAGAAGAAAGAAGCAGCCCAGTGGCCAGATGAGTTGTGTAGAGCAAGTGGGGCATGTTCCCCCACTCCTCCCTTTCCCTCCTTCCCTCACTATCGTGTTGTTTGCAATGCAAGCAACACAAGCCTTGTGTTCCCATGGGACATGTGGGCGGCGCAGCCGTGTGTTCCCACACAGTCTGGATTAATTTCTTTGGGGGAGGGCTTTGGTGGTGACATTTCTCTGAGGACCATCAAAATTTTCTTGCAGACCACCAGTGGTCCCCAGCCCACTGGTTGGTGATCACTGATGTATAGCATTAAAGTGGCTTTACTTAATCCTGTTGTGAGAATCTATGAAAGCAGACGTGAATATTTTTTACTACCTAGAATTCTAGAAGAAAAGGAGCACCTGGAAAAGCAACTCATTTATTACAAAACTCACAGCTAAGACTTCACACTTTTAAACCCTGACTAGTACAGTGGCTCACTCATACTTATTGCATGCTAATTAGAGGTGAGGCCACAAATTCCTGCTTATACAAGGGTTAATAGGATACCAACTACCATAAAGCAGTAGAAGATTCTGCATCCTTAATATCTATTGATCCAGTTCCTATGACTCTGCTTCCAGAACCACAACCCACCAGATCCAGCACGATGAAAAAATTAAGCCTGTCATAAGGAACAAGGACATTAAATATTATCATTACAAAATACTATACCTAGGTTCTCCAGTTACATAGAGGAGTATGATGAAAGAGTAGAGTATAAAGGTAGAAGCCAGTACAACCTTTGTTCAGAATGATCCAATCCAAGAAGACCACAGGTAGAAAATATATATCCTGTGAAGGACATGGAGTTATGCCCAGATTGGAGATATCTCATCCTTTTTGAGAGTTTCTGGGAATTAAAGTTTTGAATAATCCAAAGGATTATTTTTTATGGAATCTCTCATTTTATTTTGCCTTTAGGGCCTCCTTTTTAGAATCTTGACCACTGCCTTATGGATATCCTTGTTCCGCAGGATGTAAATGATATGGTTGACTAAGGGGGTGACCACAGTATAAAAGACAGCAATTTGGTTATTACAATTGGAAGCTGACTCAGACTTGTTTCAGGTGCATAGAGATGAGGGTGCCATAGAAAAGATGACCACTGCCAAATGGGAGGCACACATGGAGAAAGCTGGAGAAAACAGCTAATGCACAGCAATCGGCTATGCCACGCGAAGCAACTGATGTTGAAAATCAGGAAATAAAGGTTAGTATAGAGATGGGGCAGATGGAGGGCCCAGCAGCTGATCTTTGGAGAGAACTGGTTTGCTCATAGAGGATTATCAGAGCTACCGGTCCAATCGAACTGGACCAGATCCATAGAATACCATCACTGGTTAGCACCCATCGATGCTTCTTGCCCATAGTTATAGCATAGGTCAAGGGATGACAGACGGCCAGGTAGCAGTCATAGGCCATGGCAGCCAGCAGAAAGCATTCTGTGCCTCCAAAAGTTGTGTTTATGTACACCTGGATTGCACAATGAATAAAGAAGGTGGTTCCATGATCTAACAGGAGGTGAGCTAACATTTGGGGCATGGTACTAGTAGTGTAACAGATCTCCAGGAAAGTACATCGGAGTGTTGAACTGAACCAACATGACAACTGCCAGATTCCCAAGAAGGGTAAGAGAATAGATGAGGAGAATTGTAGCAAAGACTATCATCTGGGTTTTGTGATGAACAGAAAGGTCCAACATGAGGAATTCCCAAATGGAGGTGAAATTCTCAACCTACATTCTAATTCCTACCTACACAAAAAGAAAAACACAGTAGGAAGAAACAGTAACTGTGAGACAAAACTGACCAAAAGATCAATCTTAGGCACATGAAAAGTCATTTTGAGGTCCCAAATGTACTCTCCGTTCATTTAGAAGACAAAATTTCTTAAACAGCAAACGTTCTATTATAATGAATTTACCTGGGCACAAGGGGCAGAAAATTGAATAAGAAATATATTATCTAAACAATAAAACTCCATTTATTTAAGCATTAGGAGATTTAAACACTCTTCTTGTCCTACAAATGAAGGAAAAGTTTTGGAAGTTAGCATTAGAATTAGGATCTCTAATGCTCTCAGTCATTACAAACATCACTTGCCACCACACTGCAGAATTCTAAAATAAATCTCTACTGACATAGTAAAAACATGTTTTCCTGTTCAAGATTTCCCAGGACTTTGCTTCCAAAATTGAGAATTATTCTATTGCAATTAACAATCCCTATATAATTATTTCTACTTCAGCTCTAAATCCTTGGGGGGGGTGGGAGGAAGGTGAGTTATTAACCCAAGTAGAATTATACTTAATGAAAGAGAATGTTGATTCACAGAAATTGATGTAAAAAAAACAAACATGCTGTTGTCAAAGAAAGTGATATTTGCAGTATTGGTTATTGTGCCTTTACCGCAAGTGGTGTGCAGGATTGGCAGGACCAAATGCAGCATCAGTGTTCCTCTGCCATTTCTTCACAAGCAATATCAGCCAGGAGACCTCATTGTTGTGAACATGCTCTCTCAGATCTATGTCTTCCACGCAATGATAGACTTCAGCAAACGTCCCTCTAAGGAGCTCTTTGAGGACACCGTGTAAGATTTTACTCACAAAAAAACATTAATTTGAACTAGGAAGTCTGTTCATATTAGCCTTGCTTCCATGCTTGACTTGACCTTTTCTTTGCTGGATAGCCCTATCTCCACTCTTCCTCCTTCTCCGTTATCATCTTACTTTCCTTTTCTTTTTCATAAGCCGCCTCCATTATCCATGACTACTATATGATGAATGTATCCTCCAGGGGATTAAAAACAGCCTTTCATTTATTTTTCAAATTTTCTCACAATTATGTGGAAAAAATGAAGCATATCATATTAATATTTTTATTTTCTTGGGGGGGGGGTGTTTCCTCATTTCTAGCTATCCAGGGATACATGTTGCTTGTAGGCTGCAAGTTGGAAATGCTTGATTTAGAAGTTTTCCAACCAGTTTGTGTATTCCCTTTTGTTCTCTGAAGTTCTTTAGAGAAATGTTTCTGAAAGTCTTCATCTTTAGCCTTTCTGACATAATGAAAGAAGTTATGGTCCACTTTGGGATTATCAGCTAATAGGTAATGCTATGGTAGAGTGCTACTGTTAATCCATTTTTAAAAAACACCCAAGTTATTTCAAGAGGAATCTGGATGGCCCAAAGCTATGTATTATTAGTATAATCAGCTAAACCATCTTCTGTGTCTTCTTTGCTATAGAGCTATCAATAGACTCTGAAATTATTATCAATGGTGGAATGGAGGTTTTAAAGAAAATGGAGTTTCTCTCCAAAAAGCATCATCGCTCTTTTGAAAAATCAACAATAAGTGACATCATTTTCTGAAATTATTACTCAGAAGGATGTCTATTGGAAGATTGTTATCAAAATCAAAATGATTTCAGCACTATTTCATCACATTCACTTATAAAAAAAGTATGTTATGTGCTTTCATTTCAGTTGAATGCACAGTGAAAAAAATGTATTTCCTTTTCCAGGGTCATGACTCCAATCTACCAGCACATCTTGGCCTTAGAATTTGCTATCAAGGAAATCAACAGAAATCCTCATTTTTTACCCAATCATACCCTTGGATTTCAGATCTATAATACCTACTTCATGACAAGTTGGACGTATCGTGCCTCATTGGAACTTTTCTCTACAAAGGGCCA
Source organism: Pseudonaja textilis (assembly GCF_900518735.1). Next base: position 122,022 of record NW_020769512.1, on the reverse strand, counting down.
ATTCATTCCTAACTACAATAGTGATAAACAGCACCGACCAATAGCAGTCCTTGGAGGACCTACCACTGAGGTGTGTCTACACATGGCTACCATCTTATCCCTCTATAAGATGCCACAGGTATGAGCTTCTTTTTTCCTCATGTTTTATTTACTTTATTTGTATAAAGTATCAAAAATTCAATTTCAATCAAATAGTGTGTTGTCTGGGTACAATTGGGTTTTTTGGCAATCGTAATCAAAATGTTTACAATAGCATTCATCACAATAACATCAATACTATAATAACAATTATATTTAGCTTGTCTATTTTATCGAGTTTATTATTTATCCTTTTTATGTCCTTGCATTTCTAACGTCTGTTTTTATCGTCTAACCATTGATAAAATAGATCCCATGTAAGTTTCTTCTTTATCCTTAATAATAAATGTTTGTCCACTCCACAGATATGAGCCTGATGACCATGTAGATAGCCATCAATGCCCTTTTATCCTTCTTTTTATGTGAACATTTATGGCAGTAGTTCTCAACCTTTTCTTCACCATGGACTCCCTTTAAACACTTTTGTGATCATGGATCATGGCCACAGACCACCAAGATTCAAATATAACATTTCTACCAGACTTTGTAGACTCCCTGTGATGATATTACAGCCCTCCAAGGGTCTATAGACCACAGGTTGAGAACCACTGACTTATGGCATAGAAAAGAAGGCATTCTTCCCAAAATAACAAGATTATTGTTAAAAACTGATAGCTTCTGATGACTACAAGGGAATTCTGCTATAATGTACTAATGTCCTCAGGTTTGCGGCCATGACTTTTTGTGATTTAAAGATTTAATTATCAATGTTTGTGCTATGTTTTCCAAAAGATTAATTTTCCACTAAAGCAATGTTTAAGAGAAACTGTGACTAAAATTATAGAGAATTTTCAGAAGCATTCTCAGAAGTACCTCAATTAAAGATATATTTAAGACAAAATGTGACTAAGAATATAGAGCATTCAAATGTAACAAACAATATGTTAAAGAGTTATGTTTATGTAGTTACTTACCAAGCACATCTAAATTATATCAAAGTAACCAAAATATCTTTATAATCCCCCCAAAATGAGCACCCCTAATGTTTGGGCATCGAAAGTTGAAAAATTTGACACACCCTAGACTATTCTCACAATTGTAAAAAGAGGAAAGTTTTTTTAGGGGATAATCTACCATTTTACAAATACAAACTGTTAAGAAATTTTGGTACAACATGTTTGATCAAGTTTGCTGATGCAGCTCAGCCTTTGACTTAAAAAAACCTCCATGTAGGATTCTTTAAATATTTCTGTGAAATATCACCTTAGTCAAAATATGAAATATGTTTTGGGCATTGATAACTATATTGTAGCTTAAGTGGGTAAACAATATCACTACGTAATATTTTTTTAAAGAAAGAGAAAAGAAAAACAAATATTCTGTTGTCTATTTCCTAGTATTTTTCTTTTTCTGAAGATAATGTATGGTTCCACTACCGAAAGTAGTACCAAAACAGAGGCTGTTTTATATCAACAAATGTTCCCAAGTATGGACCACCAGTATAAGGGAATTTTTCTATTACTGCTGCATTTCAGATGGACATGGATTGGGATCTTGTCTTTGAAAAATGACAGTGGTGAGAAGTTTATACAAGATCTGGTTCCCATGTTAACCCAGAAGGGGATCTGCTCAGACTTCATTGAAACATTTCCAATCATTGATGATTCAAGCAGCATTGCTGAGTTGGTGGAAATGGGACTTGAAATGTACATGGTGGTTATGAAAAGCACAGTAAATGTAGTACTGGTTCATGGTGAAATTTATGGAATTATAGTTCTGAGACTTCTTTCCACCAATCTGAAAATTGAAGATGCATCATTATGGAGAAAAAATAAAATCTGGGTTATGACAGCTGAGATGGACTTCACCTCACTTCCCTTTCTAAGGAATAGTGACCTAGTCTTCCTCCATGGTGCTCTGTCTTTTGCAATTCACACAGAGAAAATGTTAGGATTCCAGCAATTTGTTCAGATGAGGAAACCAAACTTAGAAGAAGACATTAGTTTTATCAAGCTCTTCTGGGAAAGTGCTTTCCAATGTTCCTTCTCCATCTCTCTTATGAATGAAGATAAAAATGAGGTTCCCTGCACTGGAAAAGAGAAACTGGAAGATCTTCCTACATCTGTGTTTGAAATGGACATGACTGGCCACAGCTACAGCATCTACAATGCCATCTACGTTATGGCATATGCTTTGCATGACTTCCATTCATCAATGATGGAATACAGAGCTAGAGGGCATGAAGCCAAACTGGAACTTCTGGATCAAAATATGTGGAAGGTAAAACCTTAAGCAAACCAACTCTGGTTACTCCCTGTATCTGCCACCCCGATCCTAAACCTAAATGAAATTAATTCTTCCAAGGAGAATGTACATATCTAGGGATGTAGTTTTACTCAATGTCATCATCTGTCTAGCTTTATTCCAAATAAAGTCATTATCAATTATTATATCTGCAATATGTATTAGGATAGGAGCATCCAAATTTTATTTTAAGTTAACTGAATTCTTTATTTGGCCTTACAATATCTAAGTTTTCCATGCTTTCCTGAATTTCTACATTTTTAGAATTTTCTTAAGTTGCAGCATTTATTTCAGAAACAATTTGTTTCAAAGAAAGTCCACAAAGACTGTTTTTATTTCTGTCACTGATGTCTTTCTGTCTGCCTGCCTGCCTGCCATTTATTTTTGTCTGTCTGTCTGTCATCTATCTATCTATCTGTGTCTGTCTGTCTGTCTGTCTGTCTGTATCTATCTATCTATCTATCTATCTATCTATCTATCTATCTATCTATCTATCTATCTATCTATCTATCATCTACCTACCTACCCACCTACCTACTTACCTATCTATCCAACCTTCTCTTGACTTCTTTTCCAATGTAGCTCAACAAATTTATAAGAGCAGTCTCATTCAATAATAGTGCTGAACAAAGGGTTTCTTTCAACCAAAATGGAAAACTGGAAACTGGATTTGATATTATGAATTGGATAACATTTCCCAATCTATCTTTTCTGAGAGTCACAGTCGGAAGGATGGACTCCAAGAACTCCCATGAGGCATTGTTCACCATTGATGAGGATGATATTATATGGCCAGAGAGGTTTAATCAGGTATGTCCAGTTTCATTTTGGCTTTTAGACAAATATCTTTCTGTCAATCCTCAAAAAATCCTCCAGGCAAATCTCTGGATTACCTAGTGAGCTCTTGGTTGTCTTCTAAATTAGATGTGTGATTACAAGGACTAGGCGTATTTAAGAGCTGATGTTTCTTATCATATTGACATAAAACTGCAAAAGAAAGAATGTGCCAAGGATTTAGCACACATTCTGGACTTTGTAAAAAAACACAAAAGTAAAAGTAGTTTATCAAACATACATGCCTGGATGCCTATATACTGACCTTATAATTAGTGGTGAGATTTAATTTTTTTTGCTACTGGTTCTGTGGGAATGGCTTGGTGAGTGTGGCAGGAGAAGGATACTGTAAAATCTCCAATCAGAGGTGGTATTTGCCAGTTCTCTGAACTACTCAAAATTTCCACTACCAGTTCTCCAGAACTGGTCAGAACCTGCTTGAATACCACCTCTGCTTATAATTCTTATTTAATGTTATGAAGTGCTGAAAAAGTTGAGCACTTTCTCCAACAGAAATAAGACTTCTCTCATATGAATTAACTAAAACAGAGGCTAACCATTTCTAAAGGCACAGAAGCAAAGCATTATGACATTCCATTATTGTATGTATTACTATTTAAAAAATTGTCAAAGCAAGACATTTTCTTCTGTCCTTCTTGAACAGGTCCAACCTATATCTTTGTGCAATAGCAAGTGCCATTTAGGTTATACAAGAAGCAAGATAGAAGGGAAGCCATTTTGCTGTTATGATTGTCTACAATGTCCCCATGGAAAGATTTCCAGCCAAATAGGTGAGATCTTGCAGTGGTATCCTAGAAAATACACAATACCTAAATAAAAATGTGGGTCAAAAGAGCAATGAAAAATTTAGACTAATGTTCTGGATTAAATTGTTCCACCTGACCAATGGATGGAGTACAACATGAAAATTAACCAGCATTCAATTTATGGAATTGATTTCTATAGTGATACCAAATAGTGTTTTGGAGCAAAGGGGTTTTCAAATATAATTTTATTGAAAGTTTACCAGTGTAATTGTTTTTCAAATGTTAACAAAATTTTTAATGTGTATCACTCAGTTTTGATTTTTTCCATGCAATTTATAAATTGCTAATTTATTTTCTAGATATGGATGATTGTTTTCAGTGTCCACAAGATCAGTATGCAAATATGAAGCAGGATTTGTGTCTTCCAAAGATTGCAACATTTTTAATGTATGAAGAAACTCTGGGGATCATTTTGGCCAGTTCTGCTCTTTTCTTTTCTTTGGTCACATCTGGAATCCTTTGGATTTTTATTAAGCATCAGGACACTCCCATAGTCAAAGCCAACAACCGGAATCTCACCTATGCTCTCCTTATTGCTCTTTTCTTGTCTTTTCTTTGCTGTTTATTATTCCTTGGAAAACCTGACAAAGTAACATGTCTCCTTCGTCAAACTACTTTTGGTATCATCTTCTCTGTGGCCATTTCTTCTGTGTTGGCCAAAACTATCATTGTGATTTTGGCATTCATGGCCACTAAGCCTGGGTCTAAGATGACTGGATGGGTGGGAAGAAGATTAACTGTGTCCATCTTACTGTGCTGCACCTTAATTCAAGGATTTATTTGCACTATATGGCTGACAACCTCTCCCCCATTCCCAGATGCTGACATGAGTTCAGGGTCAGAAGAAATCTTTCTGCAGTGCAATGAAGGATCAGTCTACATGTTCTACTGTGTCTTGGGCTACATGGGTTTCCTTGCCATTATTAGCTTTACGGTGGCTTTCCTAGCAAGAAAATTGCCTGATGTTTTCAATGAAGCCAAGTTTATCACCTTCAGCATGTTGGTATTCTGCAGTGTTTGGTTGTCCTTTGTTCCAACATACCTGAGCATCAAAGGAAAATATATGGTTGCAGTGGAGATCTTCTCCATAATTGCTTCTAGTGTTGGGTTATTGGTTTGCATTTTTTTCCCCAAGTGCTACATCATTGTCCTGAGGCCTTCCCTCAACAACAAAGAACATCTAAGAAGACAAACCCACAGAAAAACATGAATTATACGTCTCATTATTTTAAATTGTTTGTAAGAAAACAGAATCAATTAATGCTCTAATCCAATTCTTAACTTGAGTAAAGGTTTTAAATCTTCTGGTTTAATTCTCACTTGATAGACAAAATAAAATATTTACATACCATCTATTATTTTTGTTATTGTCATTAGTTATTTTTTTAAAAAAAATATTGGAATTTATGCTGCCTTGGTACTTCCTTATTTATTGCTTGCTAACAACAGATTTCAACAGAGATGCATTGCAACGGTGACATTGTAAGAAGCCACACTGGATGCCCAAGCAGGCAACCATGTTTGTGAAACTAACTTAGAGGTGCTAGAGCTCATGCTATAGATCAGCTTGAATACATGCCAGATTCCAAAGGTCCAAAATTTACAACTCACTGTCAAGACAGTCACTGATTCACCTCACATGCAACTTTGTCCAATTAACATCTGGCATGGAAGGAGTAGGATTGATTTTATCTGAAGAGAAACTAACTCAAAGTATGAGCTCTTCTACTTTCTCACTAAACCTCTGGGTGACATTCAAGAAAACCAGAAACTTGAGACACTGTGTGAGCAGTGATAGACCTGAATCTGTGCTTAGACCTGTCCTCAAATTCACTAGGCATCATTCTTCTTCCTTTGTTTCTCTTATCACCATTGAACCCCAGATTACATGTATCTCCACCATCCTTCTCAGGAATGATGGCTGATATATCTGAGGGGGAACTTGTTTCTGAATTATTATTACCTTCAAGTTATAATATAAGATCTTTCTAATTCAAGGAATCTATTGAGCATGAGTATCCAACCTTTCAGATTGCCTGGGGCACACTGAGTGAAGAGGAAGTCTTGGGCCACTTATAGAATATACATTATGGTTAATGTTTATAAATAACAAGTTTCCTTTTATATATACACTGCTCAAAAAAAGAAAGGGAACATAAAAATAAGACATCCTAGATCTGAATGAATGAAATATTCTTATTAAATACTTCATTCATTACATAGTTGAATGTGTTGACAACAAACTCACACAAAAATTATCAATGGAAATCAAATTTGGAACCCATGGAGGTCTGGGTTTGGAGTTACACTCAAAATTAAAGTGGAAAAAAACACTACAGGCTGATCCAACTTTGATGTAATGTCCTTAAAGCAAATCAAAATGAGGCTCAGTAGTGTGTGTGGCCTCCATGTGCCTGTATGACCTCCCTACAACAACTGGGCATACTCCTGATGAGGTGGCGGATGGTGTCCTGAGGGATCTCCTCCCATATCTGGACTAAAGCATCCCCCAACTCCTGGACAATCTGTGGTGTAATGTGGCATTGGTGGATGGAGTGAGACATGATGTCCCAGATGTGCTCAATTGGATTCAGGTCTGGGGAAAGGCAGGGCAGTCCATAGCATCAATGCTTTCCTCTTGCAGGAACTGCTGACACACTCCAGCCATATGAGGTCTAGCATTGTCTTGCATTAGGAGGAACCCAGGGCCAACCGCACCAGCATATGGTCTCACAAGGGGTCTGAAGATCTCATCTCGGTACCTAATGGTAGTCAGGCTACCTCTGGCGAGCACATGGATGGCTGTGCAGCTCCCTAAAGAAATGCCACCCCACACTATTACTGACCCACTGCCAAACCATTGCCAAACAACATGCTGGAGGATGTTGCAGGCAGCAGAATGTTTTCCACAGTGTCTCCAGACCCTGTCATGTCTGTCACATGTGCTCAGTGTGAACCTGCTTTCATCTGTGAAGAGCAAAGGGCGCCAGTAGTGAATTTGCCAATCTTGGTGTTCTCTGGCAAATGCCAAACACCCTGCACGGTGTTGAGCTGTAAGCACAACCCCCACCTGTGGACGTCGGGCCCTCAAACCAACCTCATGGAGTCTGTTTCTGACTGAGCAGCCACATGCACATTTGTGGCCCGCTGGAGGTCATTTTGCAGGGCTTTGGCAGTGCTCCTCCTGTCCCTCCTTGCACAAAGGCAGAGGTAGTGATCCTGATGCTGGGTTGTTGCCCTCCTATGGCCTCCTCCACATCTCCTGATGTACTGGCCTGTCTCCTGGTAGCGCCTCCATGCTCTGGACACTATGCTGACAGACACAGCAAACCTTTCCACAGCTTGCATTGATCATCCTGGATGAGCTACACTGCCTGAGCCACTTATGTGGGTTGTAGACTCCGTCTCATGCTACCACTAGAGTGAAAGCACTGCCAGCATTCAAAAGTGACCGAACCATCAACCAGAAAGCATAGGAACTGAGAAGTGGTCTGTGGTCACCACCTGCAGAACCACTCCTTTATTGGGGATGTCTTGCTAACTGCCTATGCTTTCCACCTGTTGTCTATTCCATTTGCACAACAGCATGTGAAATTGATTGTCAATCAGTGTTGCTACCTAAGTGACAGTTTTATTTCATAGAAGTGTGATTGACTTGGAGTTACATTGTGTTGTTGAAGTGTTCCCTTTGTTTTTTTGAGTAGTGTATATATGTACATGTATATATGTACACACACGTATGTATGTATGTATGTATGTATGTATGTATGTATGTACGTACGTAGGTCTAGGTGTGTTCGGGTCTTTTCCTGTGTAAGATTAAGAGTATCTTGGCAATGTTTCGGTGAGGTCCCACTCACCATCCTCAGGCTGGTGCTTTCGGCTTCATGCCGTCTCACTATAATTACTGGTAATGGGGGTTGGTGTGCTGGGCTGGTTGGCTGTGCTGCTGCCTCTTGATTGGTTGATGGAGTTGATGTTGGTATAATGGGCTGTGTGATGGCCTTGTGAGTTTTTTTGCAGAGATATCTTGGATCTTGTATTGTAATCTCCTGGATTTGTTTTATAGTGATCTTTTTTCCATTAGCCTCCTGTGTTTTAACAGCTTGGGTAATGGGTTGTGTGATGGGCTTGTGAGTTCTTTTGTTGTGGTATGCTGGGTCCTGCATTGTAATCTCCTGGGTTGTTTGTGTTTTGATCTCTTTTCCATTAGCCTCCTGTGTAGTAACAGCTTGGGTAATGGGTTGTGTGGTGACCTTGTAAGATTTATTGCTGTGGTATCCTTGGTCTTGTGCTGTGATATCCTGGGTGATTTGCTGTGTTGCAACTTCTTGAGTTCTTGTGGTGTAATTTCCTGGGTTTTTTGATGTGATATCCTGAGCGGGTGGCTGTGACTAAAACCCAGAATGCTACATCACAGCCACCTGCTCAGGATATCACATCAGAAAACCCAGGAAATTACACCACAAGAACTCAAGAACTTGTAACACAACAAATGACCTGAACACACCTAGACCTACTTACCTGTACACGTGAAAATCTACGAAAACACACACACACACACACACACATGTATGTATGTATGTATGTATGTATGTATGTATGTTGTGGCTCCGAGTCCTGAGCCTGCATTCTTAGAGGAAGAGGATTTGGGAGATGAGGAGGAATTGGGAATGCCTTCCTCCCCAGGACCTTCCTCTTCGGCAATGCCTTCCTCCCTGACTGTGCCTCAGGTGTTGGCAGATAACCAAGAGGAATAGCCTGAGGCTAATCAGGAGAAGGAGAAGGGCATGTTGGAGCACCCTTTGACAGGGGATCAAGTAGACGAATGCTGGCTTGATGCAAGGCAGCGTCGCAGGCAAAAGTGTGGGCTGCAGCGCAGGAGGCGTGGACGAATGAGAGAGTGAGCTGAATTAGTGACATGCCCCACAGGGAATAAAAGTGGGTGTGTTTGCTCTGGAATCTTCATACGGGACAACGTATGACTTATTCAGAGGAGCTTCGGAGTATTCTGTGTTGTGACAGCTTGTGTGATTTAGATTCCTGTTTTCTTGCCGGACTTGGCAGACAGCGTGTGTGAGACTGCCAAGAACTTTATCGGCTCAAGGAATTAACTATAATTACTGGATTTGCTGGCCTGTTTGTATTCAGTTAGAGTTTGGACTTCTCACCTCCTTTGTAAAGGTGAGACATAACATTTTTGTCCCGTACCATTAACGTAAACCATCTTTTGACCAAGATGGATCAACAGCAGCAGCAGCAGCAGTACCACCAACTGCAGAATAAAAGCCAGGTTTTGCAACAGCAGGTAGCCCAGTTGACCAATCAACTTGCTCTGCTGCAGGCTCATGCTGCTCCTCCTGCTCCTCCCCAATGCCCGGTGGCTATGCCAGATAAACTTTCTGGGCAGCCTGAAATGTCCCCGGCTTTCATGGGACAGTGCCAATTGTTTATGGCTCTGAGGCTGGATGATTTCCCTGATGACCGGGCTCGGGTGGGGTTTGTAATAGGCCTCCTTTCGGGCTCAGCTGCCAGGTGGGCCACTCCTTTATTACTGCAAGACAGCTCGTTGTTAACAGGGATTTTGGCGTCACCTGCGTCAAATGTATGAGGACCCCATACGGGTACAGACAGCAGCCCGATGCCTGAAAGAACTTCACCAGGGGAAACGCCCCTTGCAGGAATTCATTTTGGAATTTCGACTGATCTATCTGGATTCTAATTGGAATGATGCAGCTTTGATGGACGCTTTTCAGGATGGCCTGTCAGAGGAATTACAGGATGAATTGGTTCACGTGGACCCAGCCCCGACCCTCAATGCTTTGGTGGTGCAATGTTTGCGCATTGACGCCCAACTTCAATGGCGCAAGGCTCGATACACCATCCAGGAGCAGCCACTCACATCTGCCACAGCTCCCTAGGCAACCAGCGCCCCAGGTCTCCCACAGTGTCGTGGCAATGGCCAAGGAGCCGATGGAGTTGGGAACGGTCTGACCTTGTTTGACGGCCTACGAATGCACATGGAGACTCCAGGAAGATTTGTGCCTGTATTGCAAATTCTTGTCCTGTTAAGTGAAGGGGGATATGGAGGCCTGTGCCTGAATCTAGATCTGATCAGTCGGGAAACAGGGCAGGCCCGGCATTGGGGAAACCCTAGATCAGGCAGTATCAACCACCCACCTGAAGTAGTGGAGGTGGACTCTGGGCCTCCTCGGCATCTACTACTACACACTCGGATTTTCTTGCCATCCTGATTGAAGGGAATTTCCGCGATTGCATTGGTGGACTCAGGGGCCACGACTAATTTTATGGACCAGGACTTTGCGGCTCATTTTGATGTCCCCTTGGTTCCAGTGGAACCTTTGATAAGGGTTGAGACAATTGATGGGCGGGAACTTTGTGCTGGGCCTATTCGATTCACTACCCAGCCATTGTGCCTGGTCATTGGGGACCATGAGGAGGCTATTCATTTTTATATCACAGCGGACCTCCATCTCCCCTTAGTTCTTGGCATGGCCTGGCTTTGGATGCATGATCCTCAGGTGGCATGGTCACAGAACGCCATTTCGTTTCCGAGTTTCCAGTGCATGGACCATTTACACCACACCTGTGCTGGCCAGGACATCGCTGCCCCCGCCACCTCTATTCCTCCTGAACTATCTGATTTCTCAGATGTATTCAGTGAGAAGGAGGCGGACCGGTTACCCCTGCATCGGCCTTATGATTGCCTGGTGGACCTTCTGCCAGATGTCCCACTACCCAAAGGACAGTTATATTCCACGTCCGAGCCCAAATTGGCCACCCTCCATGATTTTTTGGAAAAGAATTTGGCCCGGGGGTTTATCTGGCTGTCGTTGTCCCCTCTTTCTGCTCCTGTTCTTTTCGTTAAGAAGAACACGGGAGATTTACGCCTGTGTTGCGATTACCGCCGGTTGAACGCCATCACAGTGCAGAATAGTTACCCCTTGCCGCTCATTCCAGAGTTGTTGGAGAGGTTGCGGAAGGCCACTGTCTTCACCAAGCTCGATCTGTGAGGGGCCTACAACCTGGTGCAGATGCAAGAGGGGGACGAATGGAAGACGGCATTTGGCACACGATATGGCCATTTTGAGTACACCGTGATGCCGTTTGGGTTGACCAACACCCCCGCGGTCTTCCAGCACCTGATGAACGACATGTTTCGGGACATGTTAGATCGGTTCATGGTGGTGTCATGATATTTTGATTTATTCCAGGTCCAGGGACAGCCACCTTCAACACGTTTGTCTCATTTTGCAACATCTTCAGGAGCATCAACTCTATGCGAAGCTGGAGAAATGCCTCTTCTTCTAGACTTCCATAGAGTTCCTGGGGCACATCATCTCTCCCGAAGGCGTCACCATGGACCTGCGTAAGGTGGAGGCCTTGTGTAGTTGGGAACCCCATCATCACGTGAAGGACGTTCAATGCCTCCGGAGGTTTGCTAACTATTACCAGACCTTTATCCCGGGTTTTGCCAAGCTGACGGGTCCCATAACCCAGCTCCTTCGAAAGAAGGTCCTGTTCCTGTGGGGGTCCCCGCAGCAACAGGCTTTTGAGGCCCTTAAGAAGGCCTTCATCGCTGAACCTGTCCTGAGGCATCTTGATCCGCATCATCCTTTCATAGTGGAGATGGATGCGTCCAATGTGGCTATTGGGGCTGTGTTGTTGCAAGCCCCGGCAGATAGCACAACTCTTTTTACTTGCGTGTACTATTCCTGGACACTCACTCCTTCCGAGCGCAATTACACAATCTGGGAAAAAGAGTTGCTGGCTATCAAGGCTGCATTTGAGACTTGGCGACATCATCTTGAGGGGGCCCGACACAAGGTGGAGGTCCGGACGGACCATCGGAATTTGGAACACTTGTCCACGGCAAGGAAGTTGAATCAGTGGCAGATCTGGTGGTCATTGTTCTTTGCCCGATTCAACTTTTTGGTGACCTATATTCCCAGTGGTCACAATCGGAGGGTGGATGCCCTGTCCCACAAACCTGAGTACCTTTGCCCCGAGACCCCCTTCCCTGCAGACGGTGCTGCCAGCGGAATCCTTGGCCGTAGTCCAGGAACCGGTGGATTTGCAGACTCGGGTGCGAGAGGCACAGTGCCTGGATGCTTGGTCACAGCAGAGGATGGGGGATATTGGACCTGACTCCCCATGGACTTTGGAGGAGGGCTTACTCTGACATAGGGGCCAGTTGTTCGTGCCCACAGGGCCACTTCGAGCCCTTATTATGACTCAGTGTCACGACAACCCTGCAGCCAGCCATTTTGGGTTTTTTAAGACCCTTCATCTTGTCACGTGGACTTCTTGGTGGCCTCGAGTGCGGCATGATGTCTATGCCTATGTCGCGTCCTGTGTACCGTGCAGGCAAGCAAAAGCCTCCTGGTCTTCTTCAACCTCTGCCGACTCCGGAAAGACCATGGGGAGCAATTTCCATGGACTTCTTAACACATTTGCCATCTTGGTCTGGATTTATGATGGTACTTGTGGTGGTCGACATGTTAACCAAAATGGCCCACTTTATCCCATGTCGTAAATTACTGTCGGCCCATACTACTACCCGGTTGTTTTTGCAGCATGTGTTTTGTCTTCATGGTCTGCCGGACAGGGTAGTTTCAGATCACGCTGTCCAATTTACCACTCAATTGTGGAAGAGCCTGATGACCGCGTTGCAGGTGCAGGTGTGCTTATCATCGGCGCATCATCCGGAGACTGATGGTGGGATGGAGAAGGTGATTGGCATTCTCGCTCAATATTTATGGTATTTTGTCAACCACTGACAGAACGATTGGGTGACTTATATCCCTCTGGCAGAGTTTGCCTTCAATAACTCCCAGCACACCTCCACCCAAATGACACCTTTTTAAGTGAATGTGGGCTTCCATCCAAGGTTTTTTCCATTGTCGCTCTTGGATTCCCAGTTCCCGAGATGTGGGAATTCTTGTCGGAACTGCATTCTGTTCAACAATTGATTAGGCAGCAATTGTTACGGGCTAAGGGGGACTATAAAAAGTTTGCGGATTGCTCTTGCCGGGCGACGGCCCCGCTGGCTGTGGGAGACCAGGTGTGGTTGTCCATGAAACAAGAAGCTAGACCATCAATTCATTGGTCCCTTCCTTATCGAGGTGGTCATCAATCCCGTAGCTTATCGACTCACCCTACCGCGCTCCATGTGCATTCATCCTGTCTTCCACCCTTCCCTTTTGATTCCTGTCGCCCCTTCCTGTGATCTCCAACCTTCCGCTGCGGATGTTCCACCACCTGTACCTGACGATGATACTGCTGCTGTCGGCACAGTGGTCAGCATTTGGGATTCCCGCTGGCTGAAAGGACGGTTTCAGTATTTCATCAAGAGGCTGGGGGATGGACCGGAGGCTCTTTCCTGGGTGGATGCTTCCATGTTCCACGCCCCGGACCTCATATGGAGCTTCCATGAGCAGTTCCCCTTGAAACTACGTCCTGATCGTCAGACTCGGGGGAAGGGCCCTGCAGTGAGGGATAGTGTTGTGGCTCCGGGTCCTGAGCCTGCATTCTTAGAGGAAGAGGATTCGGAAGATGAGGAGGAATTGGAAATGCCTTCCTCCCCAGGACCTTCCTCTTCGGTAGTGCCTTCCTCCCTGATTGTGCCTCAGGTGTCGGCAGATAACCAAGAGGAACAGCCTGAGGCTAATCAGGAGAAGGGGGAGGGCATGTTGGAGCAGCCTTCGACAGGGGATCAAGCAGAAAAATGCTGGCTTGATGTGAGGCAGCGTCGCAGGCAAAAATGTGGGCTGCAGTGCAGGAGGTGTGGACAAATGAGAGAGTGAGCTGAATTAGTGACATGCCCCACAGGGAATAAAAGTGGGTGTGTTTGCTCTGGAATCTTCGTACGGGACAACGTGTGACTTATTCAGAGGAGCTTCAGAGTATTCTGTGTTGTGACAGCTTTTGTGATTTAGATTCCTGTTTTCTTGCCGGACTTGGCAGACAGCGTGTGTGAGACTGCCAAGAACTTTATCGGCTCAAGGAATTAACACTATAATTACGGGATTTGCTGGTCTGTTTGTATTCAGTTGAAGTTTGGACTTCTCACCTCCTTTGTAAAGGTGAGACATAACATACATACATACATACATACATACATACATACATACATACATTCTCAAGTTTTCACAGGTACTTACATGTATGGCATTCAGCTTATTTTGGGTATTTTCCCACATCATTGTAGTTGTGCTTTTAAAGTTGTAGCAACGTTTCGGCAGAATCTCATCTGCCATCATCAGGCTTCTGTATAATGTTCATCTGTGGGTCAGGCTTTTATAGTGGTTTCAGATTTAAATTTGGGGCAGCCTATTGCTATGCCAGAATGGTTTTTTCTTCACCCTGATTGGTTGGGAGTCTTGGTCTGTGTTTATTGGTCTTGGAGTTGGCTGTGTTCTGCTTGATTGGTGTTTCTAATATCTTCTGTCTGTTTTGTGGCTCTTTTTGTATCTTGATTGGCTGGCAACATGGTGTTCCTGTATTGGAGGCTTTTAGTGCAGCTTGGCTCCAGGTAAATGGACAGCTATCATTTGTTAGGAAGCTAGGTTTCATCTGGGTGCCTGGTTGGGGTGTGTTTGAGCTGGAGGTATCAGGGGGGATCTGTCTGTGCCCAGGTGTTTGCCTGGCTTGTGGTGTGGATATATTTTTGTTTGTGAGTGCAGGCTTCCAAATAATTGACAGTCTGGTGGAATCATCTCTTCTATTCATGCTTTCAGGTCTTTTTTCAATCTCTATGGCTTCTCTGATGATTCTGTGGCTGGGGTTTTCTATAGTGGCTAGGGTTTTGGTGCCATTGAAGTTGATGCTATGACCTGTGTCTTTCATGTGTTGGACTAGTGAGGAAGTGTGTTCCAGCTTTTTTTACTGCATTTTTGTGTTCATCCAGGCAGGTACTAATTCTTCTATTGGTCTGTCCAATGTATGTGGCAGGGCATGATGCACAGGGGACTTCATATATGCCTTGGTTTTCCAGGTCAATTTTATCTTTGGGGTTTCTAAGGATGGCTGCTATTTTTCTGTCTGTTTTGAAGGCAGTCTTGATGTGATGCCTGTGTAGTATCTTGCTGATTTTGTCTGTAATACCTCTTATGTAGGGCAGGACAGCTGTTCCATATGTCTGTTCATCTTCTAGGTCTCCATTATGTCTCAGTGTGTTTTTGTGGATCCAGCCAGTGATTTTGCTTTTGTGGAAGCCGTTAACTGTCAGTACTTTAGTCAGGGTGCATAGTTCAGTCTTTATGTGTGTCTTGTCTGCCAGGCATTTGGTTCTGGTGATTAATGTTTTGGCCACGGAGGTTATCTGTGCTGGGTGGTGGTGGGATTGGGCGTTGAGGTAGTGGTTGGTGTGTGTTTTCTTCTGGTATATGGTGTGTCCATCTGCTTTTTTGTAGATTAGTACATCTAGGAATGGTAGTTGTTTGTTTGTTTCCATTTCCATGGTGAATTTGATTTTGGGGTGTGTGCTGTTTAGGTGTGTTAGGAAATTGTTTAGGTTTTTTTTTTCCATGGGGCCAAATCCCAAATGTGTCATCGATGTATCTTAACCATAGTTTGGGTTTGTGGATGGCATTGGCCAGGGCTCTGGATTCGAATTCTTCCATGAACAGGTTTTCAATGGCGGGTGACAGTGGTGATCCCATAGAGGCTCCTTCAATTTGTTTGTATCTTTGTCCTTTGTATATGAAATATGTGTTGGTTAAGCAGTGTTCTGTTAGTTCCATGAGGTGTTTGGGTGGTTGGTATTTATTTTTGATGATTTCGAGAGTTTCTTTTATTGGGACTTGAGTGACTCACAGATGAACACTCTACAGAAGCCTGATGATGGCAGATGAGATTCTGCCAAAATGTTGCTACAACTTTAAAAGCACAACTATAATGACATGGGAAAATACCCGAACAAAGCTGAATACCGTACATATAAATACCCGCGAAAACTCTGAGAAGCAAGAGCTGAAGACAGAAGCCTGAAGATGATGAATGAGACTTCATCGAAACATTGCCTAGATACTTGGAATCTTACGCGGGAGAAAACCCGAACAACCAAAGATCCATATATATATATATATATATATATATATATATACATACATACATACATACATACATACATACATACATACATACATACATATTATAACTGTTGGGCTTCATGCAGCAGGTTAGATATGCCTGCTGTAAAGGATAGACACAGGAAAGAAATCTCCCAATGCATTATAAGAGAACAGGCAGAAATGCATTTAGAGATTCCCAAATCAGTCTGAAAATCTGGCAGACAAACTCCCATGTAGTTTGTGGGGATCAGTGGCTACATCAGGGGCCTGCAAGCTGTGGCTCTGGATCCACATGCTGCTTTTTTAGCCCTCTCCTATGGCTGATCCCACTACTGGCTGGCCCCACCCCTCATCTCCTTTCCTCATCACTCTGTGGAAAGGGAACTTCATGAGGACAGTGGTGACACCCAAGCAGGAAAAGCCCAAAGGGAACATCAGGCCAGTCATAAAACAAACTTGCATAGGAAAAGAGATTTAATAAAAGGTATTGAAAGAAGCCCCCTAGACAAAAGCCAAGTAATTAAGAAAGCTAGGGAAACAAGAAAAAGAAATCCCTTACAAACAACAGGTCATGCCAAATCAGCAAAACAAATAGACAAAAGACACGAAATAAATTCCATAGCAGACAGGAGATTGCCACCAAACAAATATAAGAAAACATTAGGATGAAACTGATAATCCAATCAAACCACCCCGCGGAGTTTACCCTCTGGCAGAAATGAAGACAACCCCTGACAGGATTTAAAACATTAAGAAATACAAACACAAGCACACACACACAAAAGGAGAAAAGGTATAAAAATCAGGGGTTCATTATACAAAGATAGCTAGCCCCAGGAACGCAGACTTCTTGCTATCTCTTGCCTTCCTGAAAAATAAAAAGAACCAGCTTCCAAGCACTTGTCTGTGTCCTTGCACCTGAGTTCTCCCAGCAGGAAAATCGAGCCCTCAGAAGAAAGGCATTTTCCAGCCTTTCAACAATTGGCGACCATGAAGGTTTTCCAGCCAACCCTGCCACTGGACCAGGCCCACAGATCCAAACCCAGCCGGCATGGACCTTCTTTGTCCAGGGAAAACATCCACGGACTCAGCCCGGAAGGCATAAGGGTACTAAAGGGAGTCCTTGGGCTTTTCTGCTCAACAGCTGCTTGAAAGCAGGTGAGTACCGCTTCAAATTTATAATCTTACTAGGGGGGGGGGAGTGGAAGCGTGAGTGTACCAGGTGTGT